>PVIA01004843.1:0-128253 GCA_004024845.1 Tonatia bakeri | reverse complement strand
ATAGGGATCCCAGAAGGAGAAGGGGAGGAACAAGAAATTGAAAACTTACTTGAAAAGTTAATTAAAGAAGAATTCCCTAATTTGGTGAAGGAAATAGACATGCAAGTCCAGGAAACACAGGGATATCCAAACAAGTTGGATCCAGAGAGGGCCACACCAACACACATCATAATTAAAATGCCAAAGGTTAAAGATAAAGCGAGAATCTTAAAAGCAGCAAGAGAAAAGGAGACAGTTACCTCCAAAGGAGTTCCCATAAGACTATCAGTTGATTTCTCAAAAGAAACCTTGCAGGTTAGAAGTGACTGATAAGAAGTATTCAAAGGGATGAAAAGCAAAAACCTACAATTTGGGTTACTCTATCCCTCAAAGCTATCATTTATAATTGAAAGGCAGACAAAGTGCTTCCCAGACAAGGTAAAGCTAAAGGGGTTCATCATCACTAAGCCCTTATTATATGAAATATTAATGGGACTTATTTATGAAAAAGAAGCTGATCAAATCTATAAGCAGTAAAGTGAGAACGAACTCACAACAATCATCAACTGAATCTAAAAAAAAAAACAAATTAAGCAAACAGAACGGGAACAGAATCATAGAAATGAAGACCACATGGAGGGTTGTCAGTGGGGAAAGAGAAGAGGGATAACTGTAGAAAAGGTTCAGGGATTAGGAAGCATAATTCATAGGTACAAAATAGACAAGAATATGTTAAGAATGGTAGGAAATGGAGAAACCAAAGAACTTACGTGCACAACCTATGGGCATGAACTAAGGGGTGTGGCATCCTGGAGGGAAGGGGAACACTGCAAGAAGGGGAACAATGGAAAAAAGTGGGACAACTACAATAGTATAATCAATAAAATGTACTTTAAAAAACAAAAGAGAGAGGACAATGCTGCTGCTGGGCAACTGGAGTTTTTCCCTGGAAGGAAGCTGTCTTCTGACACTTGCCCTGTTGCCAGTCACTTCAATTTCTCCCTGTATGCCACTGGTGCCCTTCTAATAGTTGCCCCAGTGCTGAATCCCAGAGGGGGTGAGTCTGTGTAAGTCCTATGTCTGTTGCAAGCCCATTAGGAGGAGTCTCCTGAGAACCCCAGTTTCTTCTGCCACTCCAACCCCCACTGGTTTTTACAGCCAGAAGTTATGGGGACTTATTTTCCTGGTGCTGGAACCCTGGGCAGGGTGGTCTGGTCTGGGGCTGGGATCCCTTGCTCCTTAGGTATCCCTCCCAATATTTAGCCACCATATGTGGATGTGGGATTGCCCGTCCTGCATCCCTGTGCCATCTGGGTGAATATGTCTTTTTTTAATTCTTGGTTGTTGGACTTCCACACAGCTCAATTTTCTTACAATTTGGGTGATATTTGTTTTATAGTCTTGTTGTAATTTTTGCTATAGTTGTGCAAGGAGGCAAGATGTGTTTACCTACATTTCCATGTTTACCAGAAGTCAACATACATTTTAAAAAACATTTTCATTTTTCAAATTAGGATAGTAATCATATTTTCACAAGAATAATGTATATTAATATGCCAAGTTTAGTAATAAGTAAACAATTTTTTTGATATTACACTGGCTCAGTGTTTTGAGCTCTTCGAGAATGCAAAAGTCCATTCTTAAATTGCTTTCTTAGAAAATTCTTAATGTAAGAATTTTTCTTATCATTGCTCCTCCAGGCTAAGCCTCCCAAGTTATTTTTTTCTACCATCATTATTTCATTTTATATTACCAGTAAAGATTAAGAAGAAAATATATAAGGCAAAGTATTCATAAATACATCAACAATCAAAGATACTTGCCTTTCAAAATCTTAGTTAATATGCCAAGATTTTCAGATTGTAGTTCAAGGTTCTTAAAATTCCTTGCTTTCTAACTGAGGAAGAATGTCTGCTTTTTCCATGCCTTACAAAATATGTTCCCAGCCTATGAGCCTCCACTGGTCCCTGGGATCCATTGGGATTAACGTTTATAAATTGCAAATACACAAACAGTGAAGGGCTAAGGCTTTCCAAATAGGTATAATTTTGTTTTCCTTGTAGTGGTAAAATGAGGCAATCTTAATTATCATTACAGAGAATAGAGAACACAAATTTTCAATGTACATTGCAATTAAATTAGTTTCTTTAAAAACTTAATTGGTCTGGATTTAGAATCTGGAAATTTTCTGAGACAGTATATTTCTGATCATGATAGGAGTATCCACTTTTCACATTGGATGGCTATTTGTGTATGATGATGTTAAATATGTAAAATACTGAAAAAATGAATGTAGTTACTTCCCTTATCTTTTAAAGATTTTTAAAATTTTATTTTTAGAGAGAGGGGAAAGAGAGGGAGAGAAATATCAATGTGCAAAAGAAACATTCATTGGTTGCCTCTTGCATGCCCCTAACCCAGGTAGGCACCCTGACCGAAATCAAATCAGTGACCTTTAGATTTGCAGGACAATGCCCAAACCACTGAGCAACACCAGTCAAGGGTAGTTAGTTCCCTTCTTAGAGAGGCTGAAGGCTTTAATTCTAAAACTATTGTTAAATTAACCATGTTTGAAGATTTAATCTTAATGACAAATTGACATAACCAAGTACAACTTTAATACTGGATATAATTTTATTTATTGCTATGATACCTAATTTCTATAATAGGAGATAAGCTCATAACTTTAAAAGAAAATTAAATTGTAAATATAGAATGAATGAATTTCTATTTTCTCAACTGTCTCTTCAACTTAAATGCCAGTATCAAAATATCTCATTGTTATTGGTATGTAGAATATTTATGAAAGTTTAATACTCCTTTTAAGTCATAGTTTAAAGTTTTAGAGTTTTTACAAAGTTTGACTTCAAAGAAAATTAATCCATCCTCAACTTTTGTAATCCTTACTCCTAATATATTTCAATTATGGTTCTTCCTTGGTAGCTCTGATATTTACACTTAAATTCATAGAATCGCATTTGGAATGACACTAAGTGCGATAAAGGATATAGAGCTTCATATTTTAGAATGTGATGCCACACTTTGATACATTATTATGATTTATAAAAGACTATGATTAATTCAGTACATTATAACACTGTAGAAATATATACTGTTTCAGATAGTGTAATAGGAAAAGAGAGATTCAGTGTGGGATACCCAATTACCAGAGATTCCTAAGTCACCTATCCTGCTTCTTCATTCTTAAGTGAAAACAACGTCAAAACCACTAATTCAATAGCACAAATATTCAGATTACATTCTTTTGAGGCATGTTTTAGGGAAAAGAGTTTGGAGAATGCAGCGTGGAGAGCATCTGGCCCATCCACATACAAATAAACAGTAGTAATTACTTGACGTAGAGCTGCCAGAAATGACAATTTGTGTTCTAAATGTGTCTCATATATTGGAAGACTCTGACACTTTTCTTTAAACGTGAGCTCCTGTGCTGGTTTCCCAGTGTTGCGAGAGAGAGAGGGAGAGAAATGTCATTACTTTCAATAAAGGATTTGAGAAAGCTTTTTAAATACGTAGTTAAGAAACATAAATGTAATTAAATTATTAGGGAAATTTTTTTCAAAAGAGATAACTAAATTGTGAGTTAAAATGGATCTTATTTATCTTTACATACTCAGATCCTAACAGTACCCAGCATCAGGTAGAACTTCATTAAATATGTATTGAATGAATTATTTCATAAATAAAATAAGATTACCCTTTAAAAATGTAGCATCTTTGGTATTATTAAATTTGGGGTTAATTCAAAAATAACTCAAAGTTTACTTTGTTTTCAAGGGCCAAATCTATATCATTAAACTTTTAACAGGTGATCAAAACAATACAATTAAACACAATTGTATAAATACTACTTATTAATTCCATATTAATTTTAGCTTAAAATATTTTTTCTGGCTAGACTGTAAGCATTAAATATATCAAATAGGATGTAAATCTAAGTGAATTGTTGAGGTTAAGTCATCAACAGCTAAAAAACAGATGTATAGCAGAAATATGAATAGATCTGGACATTTGTCTCTTATGTTATTAACTAGAATAAGTATCTTCATTCAACTGGATCTGCAGTTTATTTGCACTTATATCAAACACTTGGAATCTAGCTATTGTTACTGTGATTGTTGTCGAACTTTTAATGGATTAGATGCCAGTATTCTCTTGCCTAAAAGTACAAGTGTGTGAAAATTAAAATAAAACGAAAATGCTGATAGATGTTAGTTTGAGCATTACCTTGGATTTGATCTGTCTTGTTTTTTCAAGCTGTTCTTAGGTGTTTTAAAGAAAACATTTAAACAATTCTGGAAATGACATCTTCACTGATATATCTCTCATAAATTCTGCATATTTTTACTCAAATTATGTTAAATGTCCAAATCCAGTCAAGGACTACTAACTGTAAAGAACTAAGTAAGTAATACTAATTTACTTAAAAAAATTGCTCCCTCTAGTGAATTCACAGTATCACTTCACTTTTTGGCACTGTTGGCTCTGAGTAATATAATAAATGATATAAATAATGGTGACTATTAGGTTGATGATAGTGGTCTGGCCTACTTTTGTGATACTGCATTTTAATGTTTTCTGTGATTGGGTACAGGGAAGTTTCATTATGATTGACTAGAGCCGCTTGCTGGCTATTTTAGAACAGTACATTTAAAAATCCTAGATTGAAAAAATAATTTATTTCAAAACTCTTCAGCTTACTTTTGAATTCCATTAGGAACCATGTTATTGTGAGGGCTATGGCCATGTTGACACTACCAATGTAAAGTGGGGGAATTAAAGCAGTTGTCCTAATGAAGTGTTATGGTAGGAATAAGTTTAACTGAAAATCTCATTCTCGATGTAATGGCTGTCTTTGCTCTGGTTACCATATACCTCAGAAAAATTAGACATTATCAACCTTACTGTACCTCTTAGTCAGAAATTCTGTGCAAACAATGATACAGATATAAAAATATTTCAAATGCTTTGGAGTTTTATTTAAATTTAAATTACTATAACTGAATATAAAGTAAACTACTGGGGTAGCTGTGAAAAGAAGAGCATTATTTAATTCTCCAATTGTTAATGCAGACCTGGTTTTAAAATAATTCATTTTAAATCACAGGAAGGAGAAATTAAAATTTAGAAGTTGCACAGGTGATTACATTTATACAACTGATTAAAATAAATATGGCAGTAATAACAGGGCATAACAAAACAAAATTGATCAGGAGACTTACTCTTCTTCAAAGCAGGATTCCATTTTCTGTGAAATTTAAATTACCTGCATAATTATTTCTATACTCAACCACTTTGCCTGAATAGGCAAAGCCTTTTTACAATGTCATCTCAGTTAACATAGCAGATGTCGTGGGTTACCAATGCCATCAAGTTATTGTTTTCTTGTATCAATAATAATAAAGTAACTCCACCTTCCAAATGCTCAGCAAATATTAATTCATCATTTTAGCACTCCTACGAGGAGGTAGGAAGTTTTAATAAATAATATATAATAAGATATAGTCTAGATTAATTTATTTGAAAGCACCTGTGAAAGACACGCGCAGAAACTCAAAAAAATTAAATGACTATATTAATTATGTGAAAGAAGGCAGTATTGTTTAATGAACCACCCTCCCTTGAAGTAACTTCAGGAAGATCTCACGGGAGTAAAGGGCCTGTCAAGGTTTCAAAATTTTTGTTTCCACTCTCTTTTCTCAAGTGGAGGAACAATTAGCACTATTTCCATGGAGACGTGACTAAGTCTAGGCAAGGGGCAAGTCTGCAGGTAGATCTCGGGCCTGCCCGCCTCCCGGGTCCCTGGGATCCTCATCTAACCGCACGAAGTCCAGGGCTGCCACCCCCTCGGCCACCCGCGGGTCTGCGTGGCGAGGCGAGTCCACCTAGGTCCTCGTGGGGCTCCGGACGTCTCTACGTCTGGCTCGAGTCTTCCTCCTTCCTCTCCTAGACCAAAAGCGCCATTTGCTGAAGAGCCTGAGGCTCTGACCTCGCCCCCGGGGCCTCCCTGGCTTCTGAGTCTGCGGTGGTGCGCGCTCCGACCTGGAGGAGGACAGACTGGAGCAGGAGGCTGCAACCAGCGCTAAGGCCCGCCACAGGGCCGGGCGCGGGGGGTGGGGGTGGGAGGTCGGAGGCGGGACGCTAGGCGGGTCGCTGATGGAGCAGCGCAAGACAATTCCCGGGGTTCCAGAGAGCATGGAAGGGTGTTCCCAGAGAGAGAAGGCGCGCGCGGTATGCGACCTCGCCATTCCACACCTTTCTAAATGGTGGTACCTAATCAAAAGTCGAGGGAGGCTAGGATATGCGAAACTCCGCGCACGGCCTCTCTAATGCAGTAACTCCCTGTCTTACTCCCTGGCACTTTCTTTTGGGGAAACTTAAATGTCTGCCCCCGATATTCACTGAACTTTCTGATTGTTCCTGTAGGCGGCGTGTCCTGTCAGCGTCCTTTGCGCCACAGCAGTGGAGCTGTCACTGTGGGCAAACCTTACCTCCGAGTAGCACTCCTGAGTTTTATTCACAGGTAACACAGGTGTCTTTGACATACTTTATTTATTCATTCATCTCTAATTTCATAAGTGGTTAGAACCAAGGGTTTGGATGAGTATACTAGAGTTCAGAGGAAGGAGAAACACAGGGATATAAAAAAAAAAATTATTTGGCATATTTTCAGCCTTTCTCTTGCCTTGTTGGAGAAAAGGGCCGGCCCCTTTTGAAAAAAACGCAATGAGATTTAGATAAACTCATTGTTTCTCTGGTGGTGGAGATATTTCTCTTTTCCTCAAAGTTATTTCTACTTTCGTTAACTCCTTATTCAGAAAGAGAAAAAGCCTGAGAGCTATAATTCAGTCCATCAAACCTCTGTCTTCATTTAGATTTTTGTCAGCTAGCTTATTTCTTACAATAAAATACTCACCTCCTCTCCATGATTCAGATAATAGCTGATTCAGTTGATAGCCTATCTCTATCTACAAAGAATTTTTTTTTTGAGATTTCAATTATTTCTTTTCAGAGAGGGAGAGAGGGAAACATCGATGAGTCATTACCTCTTGAGCACCCCCTACTGGGGACCTAGCCTGTAACCCAGGCAAATGCCCTGCCTGGGAATCAATCCAGCCACTTTTTTGGTTCACAGGCTGGCACTCAATCCACTGAGTCACATGAGCCAGAGCGCTCAACAAAGAATTTGAAGAAGATTTTCAAAGTGCGCATATAAAAAAAGAGTACAAATAAAATATAAGTATTAAGAACACTCAATGTGTGGTGAAATTATGCATAATTGCTAAAGTTGGTTAGAAAATTTGACTCTGAGCTTCCTTGGGTTCCTTGGGTACTTTCTGCTCAAAGCAAATGCAGTCATAAACTGCTTAACACCAGGGATATGTCCTGAGAAATGCATCATTAGGCGATTCCACCATTGTGCAAACATCGGAGGGTGCACTTACACTGCCTAGATGGTATAGCCCACTACACTCGCAGGCTGTATGGTACAGCGTACTGCTCCTAGACTGCGAACCAGTCCAGCATGCTACTGTACTTCGGAATACTGTAGGCAATCGTAACACCATGGCAAGTACTTTTGTATCTAAATATATATAAACATAGAGAAGTCACAGTAAAATATATGGTATAAAAGATGAATGATTCTCCTGTATTGTGCACTTTCCATGAATGGAACTTGCAAGACTACAAGTTTTTCTGGGTGAGTCAGTGAGTGAGTGAGTGGTGAATGAATGTGAGGGCCTAGGACATTACTCCACTGTACTATAGATTTTATAAACACCATACACTTAGGCTACACTAAATGTATAAAACAAAATGAGATTAAATCAAGCACAAGAAAGAATAATGGAATAAAGTGATGTGGTACACCGGACTATATGAGGCTGCATATATATGTGTTTATATGCATAACATTGAATTACTGTTTGACAGCAAGCTTTTATTTTTATAAGTAGAAAGAATAAACTTTAAAATAACAATACAAAATATACTAAATGAGTGGTGGTTTCCAGAGGGAAAAGAGGGCAGGGGAGGGCAAAATGAGTAAAAAGAGTCAAATATATGCCAATGGAAGGAAACCAGACCTTGGGTGAGGAGCACACAACAGAGTACACAGATGTCAAATTATAATCTTGTACACCTAAAAATTAAATCATTATTAAGTAGTGTTTCCCCAATAAATTTAATTAAAAATTTTAAAGTATAGTATAGTAAATACAGAAACCTATAACATAGTCACTTTTTATTCTCAAATATTATGTACTATACATAATTGTATGGGCTATACTCTGATACAACTGGCAGCACAGTAGGTCTGTTTATGCCAGCATTCCACAAACGTGAGTAATGTGTTGCACTATGACTTTAAGGCAGCTCTGACACCATTAGGCAATAGGAAATATTCAGCTCCATTATACTCTTATAGGATCACCATCATTTACGTAGTCACGTGGCACAGGACTGTTTTGGTTTCTGCAAGGCCACTTTGTAAAATCCTTTACCTGCCACTAGAGGCTGCTCTTAATTCTTAATATGTGAGGACTAATCTACTTAAAAGAGCTTTTTTCCGGAGTCAGTAAGGAACTGGAAATTACTTTGAAAATAGTGTGTCTTTGCCATTCACAGTTTGATGTTTTTTTTCTCCATTAACAGTCCTTTGTCTTTTTTTGCATTATTATTATTATTTTTGGTTCATATCAGTTCTGTTTCATGTTTTGCTGGTGGTGTCTAAGTAGAAGATAAAGGCACACTTACTTTTGACGTATGCTTTTGTATGTCAGGACTAGATGTAGTTCTGGGATGTTTTTAGCTGTTGTTACTGAATTTCCTTTTGTGGAAATTAGACAGAAAACCTACCAGTACTTTTTAGTTGTTTATGAAGGCATAATTCATGGCCAAAATTGTGTCTATCATTTTTTATGTGTCTATGCCTTTTATGTGTCTACCATTTTTTATTGTGTCTATGCCTTTTTATTAATCATTATGGTGAGTTAAATGATTTTTCTCTGTTACCCACTGTTTTCAATAAAAGGCATATCAAAAAGGACTTTTTAAATAGGCAAGATAGAGTTAGACCTCCAGTAGGCAAATCCTGAGTCAGTAAAGGGGAGGGGTGTGCTCCACCTCCTTTAGGTAGAGCATCTACATCAATTATGTGGACTTCTGCACGGGAGATTTATGCACTCATCCCCATTTATCAATTTATTTAATCACTTATTTAGATCAGTGTGACTCATGCATATCTATTTTATACTGTGAGTTATAATTCAATACTACTTCATTTATCAAAGTAGTCTAACTTTGGTCATTGGAGCTCTTTCAGTTGGCTCCTGTGTCCCTCTGACATACCTTCAAAATTGTGAGGTTTGGTCTTGTGTTGTTTTTCAGCACTTCCTTACTTTCTGACACTATAAGATGCTCTAGGCTTATTTTGTATATTTCCAGCCCCAGTCCTAGAATCAGTCAGTTTTCCACAGAGTCCTGGTCTAGTTTACTGGAGAACAGTCCTAGAAACCAACATGCATACTAAATGTGCTCAGTGCTACTGGGGTGTCATTTCTGCTAGTTTTTGTCAGCTGATAAAGCAAGGACGTATGTGTGTACACTGATCTCTCTGTATACACATATCTGTAAGTATCTCTATATGTAACCATCTGTGACCATATTAAAGTAAACAAAAGTTCATACTGATGCCTCACAGTCTAATCTACTAGCGCATGGATTATTCTAGCTTCCTTCCCTTGCTTATCTCTAGGCTTCCATTCCAATAGTGAAGAACCTGACTCCCACCATCTGCCATCCATTTGCTTAGTTGTTCAATTCTACCACAGGTAGCAGTATTAGAATTGTGAACCAGAACTCCTCTGGGAAAAACTACATCAACTAAAGTACAATGCTTCTGTATTGTTGTTTCTGCCCTTAGTCTTATAGATTCCACTAATCTTCACAATTACACAGGTCAGCTCCTTTTCCTCTACCCCATTCAGTGTAGTTGTAAATAGATTTGCAATAAGTTAAATTGTTTTAGTCACATTCTGTATTCTGGATATTCTGTCCTCCTAAAATAAAATTTTTTTCTTCCTAACTTGTACATGTTAATGTTTATTCTTTGTGCTGTAAAATTCTATGGATTTTGACAAATGCAAGAGATTGGGCTTTAGATATAGTTTGGAGGCGTGTGTGTGTGTGTGTGTGTGTATGAATGACAGTTATAACCATGTGGGTATGAAGCCCTCAGGGTCTCAGGTAGAATGAAAAACAGGAAGAAGGAGCACAAAATCCTGGGAAACATCAATACTTAAGGCTGTCAGGTGAAGGAAGAGAAACCAGAAAAGGAGACTGAGAAGGAGTAGTCAGAGGCTGTGAGAGACAGCTCTGAAGAAGCCAGGAGAGGAAAATGTCAAGAAGGAGAGTGTAAAAGGTTGAGTTGTGTCCCCTCCACCAACCAAGCTGAAGTCCCTCTGTACTTCAGAATGTGACCTTGTTTGGAGATAGAGTCTCTACTAGAGATAATCAAGTTACAGGGAGTCATTAGGGTGGGCGCTGATCTAATATGACTGGCATCCTAATAAAGGGGAGAAATTTGGACACAGACACATACAGGGAGAGCGCCATGTGAACACGAGGATAGCTGTCTACATCATGAGTAGAGAATTGGAACAGACCCTTCTTCCTCAGTCCTCAGGAGTAAACAATTCTGCAGACACCATAATTCAGCTGTCCAGCCGTCAGAGCTGTGATACAGTAAAAGTCTATTGTGTCAGCCACCAGTTTGTATACTTGGTTATGACAGTGTTAGCCAACTAGTACAGAAGAGTGATTTCAGATGCAGAAATAATACTATGGGTGAATTGAGAAGTAAATACCACATGACCAAATGAAGATTAATCATAGATTTTGCTTTAAATAAACTTGGTGATACAAGGAAGAGAGGCAGTTCTTAAGGCTCTCATCACTTGTGAATTCCTGCATCATTGTACTTGATTCTGTCACTATTTCTATCCACCTTACATTACAAAACATCAAATTAGTACTTCTAAGTCTTTATTTTCAGTGTATTATTTCTCTATTTAAAAATTTTAGTAGTTACGTTCCTATTTTGTTAAAAATACCATTTGCGAAGTGGAGCACAGGATGCTCGACTGTGAGCTGCACTTCAGCAACAGACCAGAAGAGAAACGGAAATAGAGAAGTTTTGTTACTCGCAGGTCCTGGCAGAGGTACACAACACACCTCGAAGGGCCACACGGGGACAGTAAAGACAGGGAGAGAGGCAACACCCAGTGAACATGCTTTGTTAGGCTCGTGGATGATTTGAGGGTTCCAGGCTAAGGTGGAATTGATCAATTCAAACTGGAAGAGCGGGGCTTTGACAAGCCCACAGGAGAGTCCTGGGAGGCAGGGAAGACTTGATCACAAGGGCTATTGGGAAGACTTATTGGGAGCTGACATTTACTTGTGACTCTGCAGGCTCTTATCTAGGGGATGTGCTACATGAGGGAGTCTAGTTGTGACAGGCCATTGGCCAAGCCAAATGGATGCCAAGGCAGCACTACAATGGAGGGACTCAACTAAACAGTCCCAACACTGTCCTTAACTGCCTGTAAGATAAAGGCCTCAGGTTAACTTCAAGACTTCACATATTCTGGACCCTACTGCACCAGGTCAGGTTTCCTTTTCACCATTGTGATCCTGCATTCGGCCCTGGTCCCTCACTCTTTTCTACATACATATATCCAGTTTATTAAAAACTCCAGCCTCCCCCTTTGTCCCGTCCTTCTAGCTATGTGTTACTAATTCTTCAAGTCAGAGTTTAAGTCCTCATTCTGTTAGGACTTAGCCAACTCTTCAAAGTATTGTTTAAGGCTAACTTCTGTTATTAAAATACCAGTTGAAAGCTCATAATTTATATTTATTTACCATTATACACTTAAAGATGTATATTCAGAGGCAAAGAGTGGACAATTGGGAATATTTCTAAATAATCCTAGTCAGACAATCCTGCATTTCTCTGAAACCCCCACATGATAGGGCAGTTAACTGGTAGAGCTGGGCACAGGTAGCTTTGTGCAGCCCTGGGAGGCACTTTGTATTGGTGTTGAGTTTTAGCACGTCAACAATCTGTGTGCCTCCTTGCCCCCAGCTGAATTCTCAGCCAACTGAGAGATATATAGGGGACTATTACCATAAAGACTAGTTTGGAGGACATAGCTTCAGTGTGCAGTAATAATACGGAACTCAAAGCATTAGGTGGGCTCACCACCCTGTCACAGCCCCACAGCAACATTATGCCCATGTCCCTTCCCCACAGAGAGCCTCTGTGGCTAAGTGTGCTCTGGTGCCGAAAGCAGGTTAGAGCATATGCTTTCTGAACAGGAAGTCTCCTGAAAAAGAAAAGTAAGGGGAGGGCGGATTGATCCATGTATTCCCAGTTCCTAAATACAATGAAAGAAGTGAGTAAGAGGCAGAAAGAGGCCAGTCCTTATATTCTCTTGGAAGGTACCTCCACCTTGAAGGATGCATTAGGAGTTGAAAATAAATTCTCTCCTAACATTTGGAAAGAAAGAAAAGGAAAGATTCCTGCCAGAGAAGTTTCCTAGGGATTTATAGCATTTGCATCAATATTCTGGAAAACTGCAGAATGGAATCTTTCTCTTCTACCAATTCTGAAATAACCAAAATATCATCCTAATTCTTGAGTTTACTTTGTAGATAGTTAATAGTCATAATTTCCTCATGTTGACAGTGTCTCATTTGAAAAAGATTGGCAACTGACAAAACAAGACATGCCTAAAACTATGGCCATATCAGTGTCCACATGAGATTTGGCATACTTCAGTGTTTTTCCTTATTGCCTCAAAATAAAGAAACTTCTCTCCCGATACCATCAAGAAATATGAAAATAAAAATATTCATTTGAGAAAAATCTAACCATGACAGCCAGAACCAAGACTTAGGGTGGATTCTGGGGCACAGTTACATGAAACATGAATTCAGTGAGTGGGGTTCAAAGATCAGATCTTAGTTGACCACTGGGACAATTCTCAGTTCTACAAACCAAGGCCAGCCCCTCTGAGTAGAACTGTAGGTCCCATGTTGTTCTGTTACATTCTCATTTTATGACTGTACCTTTGATTTTTAAAAATTTAAGCTAAGCTTTGACACTACATGTATAAGCATTGACTAATCCTAGCTGGATCTACAGTGTAGTCTATCACTTTATACTTAAAAGAAGAAAACACACACACACACACACACACACACACACACACACACACACGGCCCTGTACTTACCCCAAACTAGGTACTTGTTAGTTTTCCATGCATTTCATCTAAATTTTACAGCTGCCTTTTTGATAAACTTCACGTTCGGAATTTTCTGAAAAATCAGAGCATGGATTCTCCTTCTTACCACATTGTGGATAAATCTTTTAGGAAGAGTGTGCATTTATTTGAGCTTTTATCGATTCTTAGCCCTGGGCCTTTAATACCTTGTGTAGGAATCAGTTGCATCACTCAGGGATAATCATTGTTATTATGTTGATACAGATCCTTCCCATTATAATACACCTTCAATTTATCTTGAAGTGAATTACAAAGACATATTGATTAGAGTTATAGATTTTATGATACTTTATTTAAAAGTTGTTTTACTTCTTTCCTCTAAGGGTGATGGCTGAGGAAGAACAATGGCAATATTTTCCTAAAGCCTTTAACAGGCTAAAACAGCTAGACCCATGCCCTATATCCTGTCATTCTGGAGCCAGAATAATCAGCCTATGTGTTCGAGTAGACGGATGCAAAACCAGTATTTGGGAAGATCTTGCTTTGCACAATGGTCCTACTTTTTGAGTGGATTTCTATTCAGACAGTTGCTACTCAACTTTTATAAGAAAATGTCAACATAACCCTTGGTTCATCTGACTGTTAAGTATCAAGGGAGGAAATCTGCACTTAAACTCACTATTTTGATAAAATTTATTAGAACTTAGTTTAAAATGTTATTTTGAGAGACTATCTAAAGGATATAGTCCATTTCATTTGTCTACATAATCTTAAATTTAGCTTTAGTTAAGCCAGATATCAGTATATACTTGGATGCTATTATCTTACCTTTCTGTAGAATTGCTTTGAGAATTGACTTTTGAATTTAGCAAGATGACCTTTAAAGCACAATTTCAGTAAAATAGTGGCGATGAGAGCTCAGTTAGAATGGGCTCAAGAAGAAATTTTAGATAAGTATAGACAATTCTTTGCTGTTGTTTTTAGTCTTTTATTCTCTGATAAAAGAAATGGTGCCAGATTCTAGCAGACCTTGGACATAAAAAATGTTGTATAATATTGGTGGAACAAATAAATGAATATCTCTAGGTGCACAAATATAAAAATTTAGGGATCCCAACAGTGGAATTGCAAGGTTTGATGTCATACCCATTTAGAATCAGAAAGTGTTTGATAATTAAAAAAATATTTTATTGATTATGCTATTATAGTAGTCTCATTTTTTCCTCCTTTGTGCCCCTCTGCTGGGTACCCACCTTCCATCCAACAATGTCCTTGACTCCTTAGTTCATGTCCATGGGTCATGCATATAAGTTTTTTTGCTTCTCCATTTCCTATACTGTCCTTAACATCCTTCTGTGTACTTTGTTCCTACCAATTATGTTTCTTAATCCATGCACCTTTTTCTTTATTCCCCCCCTCTCCCTCCAAGCTGATAACCTTCCAAATGATCACCATCCTATGATGCTGTTCCTGTTCTGGTTGCTTGCTTAGTTTGGCTTTTTGGGGGTTTTGTTAGATTCAGTTGTTGATAGTAGTAAATTTGTTCCCATGTTAATGTTCATGGCTTTGATCTTCTTTTTCTTGAATAAGTCCCTTTAATTTTTCACACAATAATGACGTGGTAAAGATGAACTCCTTTAGCTTTATCTTGTCTGGGAAGAATTTCATCTGCCCTTCAATTGTAAATAATAGCTTTCCTGGATAGAATCTAAGTTGTAGGTCCTTGCGTTTCATCACTTTGAATATTTCTTGCTGGTTCCTTCTTGCTTTCAAGGTTTCTTTAGAGAAATCAGCTGATAGTATAATGGAAACTCCTTTGTAGGTAACTCTCTACTTTTCTCTTGCTGCTTTTAAGATTCTCTCTTTATCTTTAACCTTTGGCATTTTAATTATGATGTGTCTTGGTATGGTCCTCTTTAGGTCCAACTTGTTTAGGGCTCTCTGTGCTTCCTGGACTTGCATATCTATTTCCTTTGCCAAATTAAAGGAGCTTTCTTTCATTATTTTTTCAAGTAAGTTTTCAATTTCTTGCTCTTCCCCTTCTCCTTCTGGCACCCTTATGATTTGGATGTTGGTACATTTAAAATTATCCCAGAGGTTCCTAAGCCAATCCATGTATTTTTTTTTAATTCTTTTTTCTTCTTGCTGTTCTGATTGAATGCTTTTCTTCTTCCTTAGGTTCCAAATAGTTGATTTGATCCTCAGCTTCATCCCCCCCACTGTTGGTTCCCTACAGATTTTTCTTTATTTCACTTAGTGTAACCTTCATTGCTTCCCTTATGTTTTTGCAATGAGTTCTTTGAGCATTCAGATAACTAGTGTTTTGAACCCTGTATGTAATAGGTTGGTTCTCCACTTTTAGTTCTTTTTCTGGGGTTTAGTTCTGTTCTTTTATTTGAGCTATACTTCTTTGTCCCCTCAATTCACCATCTCCTCTGTGTTTGTTTCTGTGTATTAGGTAGAGCTGCTTTGACTCCCTGTCTTAGAAAAAGTACCTGTAAATTGTGTGGGGTGGAGACTTAGGTAATTGCCAGGGCAAGGCAACCCACTTCACTGCTGTGTGGCTCTGTGTAGTGGGAAGTCTGAAGAGGGGATAGTGTTGCTGCCTGGCTTCTGGAGGTTTGCCCAGCACTTGCCATTTCCAGTCACTTCACCCACTTCTCTATGCAACTGGCACCCTTCCAGCTATTGCCCTAGTGGCGAGTCCCAGAGTGGGTGGGTTTGCATACGTTCTAAGTCTGTGTGGTCTCTTTAAACAGACTCTCCTGAAAATCTGGCAGTTTCTTCCACTGTCCCAATACCCACTGTTTTTTTACAGACGAAAGTTATAGTGCTTTATCTGCTTGGTGCTGGAACCCTGCACTGTGGGGTCTGGCTTGATGTTGGGATCCCTCACACCCAAGGTATCCCTCCAAGTTTTTACCCACCGCACGTGAATGTGGGACCACTTCTTCCACCATTGCCTCTCCATGCTACAGGGTGACTCCACCCCTCCTACCTGTCTGGATGAACGTAGCTGGTTTAAATCCTTGGTTGTTGGACTCCCATACAGCTCAACTTTCTGATGGTTCCAGTTGTTATTTGTTTTGAGATATGGTTGTAATTCTCTCTGTGGTTGCATGAGAAGGCAAAGCATGTCTATCTATGCCTCCATCCTGACCAGAAGTCTGTTTTTGCTAAATATTTTTTCTAAAATATTTAGCATTGATAACTCTTTAGATAAATTTTATAGTAAAGAGAAGAGATTTGGAGAAAGAAACCGGATCAAGAGGTTTTTTTAACTTTTGGGGAAATAATATTTTTCTGCTGATGCAAAGAGTCCAGTAGAGAAGCAAACACCAATGACGTAAGAGAGAATGTAGATTTAGTAGTGCATCACTTTTTAAAGTTGAATAAGGATGGGCTTTGGTGCACTGACCTTAGCTACGAGCTTACTGTTAATAGCAAAGAAGGCAAAGAACATGGCTATGAATGCTGGTATCTTATTCCAGCGTATGGCAACTGTAATTAATGTAAAAGTTTTGTGATGGGCATACGTTTTTTACTTTCAGGGGCTATGCAGTGAAAATTCTTTTATCCTTGTATACTATGTAAAGGTCTTTGTGCAGAATATATAGTATAAATCTCTAGAAATTGTATTGCTACATCAAAACATATCATATTTTAAATTGTAATACAGTATATGTTGCCAAATTCTCATCGAAAGGACTATTTCAATGCACTCTGCCAGCAGCAGTGGTGAGAGTGCCATTTTCCCATCCCCTCACCAACAGTGAGTTTTTCCAATCTCTTTAATTTTGGTGATCTGATTGGTAAAAAATGCAAATTGTATTTCTTTATTTTGATTTTATATATTTGAAGACATTTTCTCTTTCTTCAATTTCTGATTGATTTTTAAAAGCATCTTTATTGAGACATAGTTCACATACCATGAAATTCACTCATTTAAAGTGTACAAATTAAATGATTTTCAAGATTCATCTATGTCATAGCATGTATCAGAACTTCACTCTATTTTCAATAATATTCCATTATATTGAAAGACCATATTTTTAGATCCTTCATCTTTTGGGTTGTTTCCATTTTTGACTATTATGAACAATGTTGCTATGAACATCTGTGTGCAAGTTTTTGCATGAGTTTATGTTTTCATTCCTCTTGGATATATACCTAGGAGCAAAATCACTGGGTCATAAAATATCTCTATATCTAATATTTTGACAAACTGCCAAACTGTCTTCCAAAGCAGCTGCATCATTCTACATTCCCACCAGCAATGTATGAAGGCGCCAATTTCTTCATGTCCTTGCCAGCAGTTGTTATTGTCTGTCTTTTTTATTATTGCCATCCTAGTGGGTGTGAGGTGGCATCTCATTGTGTTTTTTATTTTGTTTTCAATTACAGTTGATATTTAATATTATTTTATATTAGTTTCAGGTGTACAATATAGTGGTTAGACATTCACATACTTTACAAAGTGATCCTCCTAGGATTTCAAGTATCCACCTGGCACTATGCTAGTTATTACACTATAATTGACTATATTCCCTGTGCTGTACTTTACATCCCCCTGACTTTTATGGTTTTAATTTGCATTTCATTAATGGCTAATGATGTTGAGCATCTTTTCATGTGCTGATTGAATATTTGTATATCTTGGGAAAATGTCTACTCAAATCTTTTACCTATTTTTAAATTGGGCTATTTGTCTTTTTATTATTGAGGTGTAAGAGTTCTTTTTATATTGTGCACACAAAGTTTTAATCATGTATATGATTTGCAAATATTTTCATCCCTTCTGCAGGTTGTCATTTTACTTTCTTGAAAGTATTATTACAACACAAAAGTTTTTAATTTTGATATAGTCTAACTTACTTATTTTGTTGTTGTTGCTTGTACTTTTGGTGTCATAGCTAAGAAATCACTACTTAATTGAAGGTCACAAAGATTTACTTCTAAGTTTTCTTCTAGGAGTTTTGTAATTTTAGCTCTTATGTCTATGGTTCATTTTGAGTTAATTTTTATGTATGGTGTATGCAAGGGATCCAACTTCATGTTTTTTTGCATGTAGATATTTTATTACCAGTCCCACTTGTTGAAAAGACTATTTTTTTTCACCCTTTAATTGTCTTGGCACTCTCATCAAAAATCAAGTGACCATAAATGTAAAGAGTAATTTCTGAAACCTCGATTCTATTTTTTTTACCTCTATGTCTATCCTTACATCAGTACTACATTGTATTAATTACTGTAGCTGTGTAGTAAACCTTAAAATTGAGAAATGTGAGTTCCCCAACTTTGTTCTCATTTTTGAAGATTCTTTTGGCTATTTTGTGTGCCTTGCATTTTCATATGAATTTTATGATTATGATCAGCTGTCAATTTTTGCTGAAAAAAGCACACTGGGATTTCATAGGGATAACATTGTTTCAACTTCTGGAATATTGCTATTTTAACAATATTAAGTCTTCAAATTTATGAACCTGAGGAGTCTTGCCATTCATTAGATCTTCAATTTTTTTAATGTTTTATAGTTTTAGGTGAACAAGTTTTGTATTTATTTGTTAAATTTATTTCTAAGTATTTTATCCATTTAGGTAGTCTTGGAATGGAATTGATTTTAATGCTGTTTTAGGAGTTTTCATTGACAGTGTGTAAAACCATAACTGGTTTTGTATGTTGACCTTGTATCCTGCAACCTGCCGAACTCATGTAGTAGTCCTTACAGTGTGCATCTTCCATGCATAAGAGCATGTCATCTGATGCTGGAGATAATTTGACCTTTTCCTCTCCATCTGGATGCCTTTCATTAATCATTATTACTTTTTACCTAAATGTCCTCATTAGAATGTCTGGTACAATGTTAAGTAAACTGACAGAAAAGAACATCCTTGTCTTGTTTCAAATCTTAGGGGGAAAGCGTTTAGTCTTTTACCTATAATTGTTGAGGTTAGGTGTTGGTGTTTCATAGATGTCCTTTAACAGGTTGAGGAAATCCCCTTACATCCGTAGCTTGTTGAATGTTTTACTATGAAAGAGTATCATATTTTGTCAAATCTTTCTTCTGTACTTGTAGGGAGGATCATGTAATTTTTGTTTTTATTCTGTTAACTTGGTATATTACATTGGTTGATTTTCATATGCCAAATTCATTCCTAGGTGAATTTCACCTGGTACTTGGTCGTGGTCTTCAATATTTTTTCTATGTTGCTGAATTGGATGTGCTTGTATTTCACTGAGGATCTTGGTGACTATATTCAAAAGAGCTACTGGTTGTAGTTTAGGAATTACTTTCTCTTGTGATCTTTTTTCTTGTCTTCACCTGGTTTAGTAACAGAGCAATAATGACCTCACAGAAGGAATTGGAGGTGTTCCCTTTCCTTCTATTTTTTTTTTTACATACAATGTAAGTGTTTTATTAACAGTTGAATGTCATCCCCATGGACCTTCTGGTCGACCCAGACATCCAGGACCCAGGTACCAACTCAGCACAGCCTTCAAGTCTCTCATTCTGACTCCAATTGGGTGCCGCCCTTGTGCATGGGGCCTTTCACATTGTAGATGATGGGGGGTGGGGCTTGTGCCATCCATGAATTCCACAGACTCCTGCATGCACTGTCCTTGGCAGCTGGTCCTACCCAGCACCTTAGTGATCTTGGCTAGCTAGATAGGCTGCATATGGCTTGTGTCCATGATAGTGGCAGTGGTCCAGCAGAAAGGCTTCCCTTCTATTTTTCACAAGAGTTTGTGAAAAAGGAATTTGTGCTAATAATTTTTTTTGATGTTTTGTAGAATTCACTAAGAAAGCCATTTACTACTGGGCTTTTTTTGTGGGGATTTTTAAAAATTACTAAGTCAGTTCCTTTACTTGTTATACATTTATTCCAAGTGTGCATTTCTTCTTGGGTCTATTTGATAGTTTGTATTTTTCTAGGAATTTGTTCTTTTTGTCTAAGTTCTATAATTTATTGGCATACAGTTGTGCATAGCTTTCTCTTATAATTCTTTTTATCTCTGTAAGGTTGGTACTGTTATCTTCTTTTTTATGCCTGATTTTGGTAATTTAAATCTTATTTTTTCTTGATCAGGCAAGGCAAAGGTCTGCCGATTTTGTCATTATTTTTAAAAAAACAATTTTATATTTCATTGATATTTTCTATTATATGATTTATTTCTACTTTAATCTTGATTATTTCTTTTTCTCTAGTTGCTTTGGGTTTAGTTTGCTTTTCTTTTTCCAGTTTGTCAAGGTGGAAGCTTCATTTATTGATTTGAGAGATTTCTTCCTTATTATACAGATATTCACAGCTATGACTTGCCCTGTGAGAGCTACTTTTGTTGTATCGCATAAGATTTGATGTGTTGTGCTTTTGTTTTCAGTCATCTCAAAGTACTGTCTAATTTCTCTTGTGACTTGTTCATTGATCCTTTGGTTATCTTGGGCTGTCATTTAATTTGTGCATACTTATAAATTTCCCAAATTTCCTTTTGTTTTTTATTTTTAATATAATTCCACTGTAGGTGGATAACATATTTTATATGATTTCAATTCCTTTAAAAGTATTAAATCTTACTTTATGTCCTATAGAACGTTGCATGTGCACCTGAGAGAACAGGTATTAAATTGGTATTGGGTGCAGTGCTCTGCACATGTTGGGGAATTCTCTTTTCATAATCATAATTGTTGATGTAGGAAAGGACGTATTACACTGAGAAAAAGAGAGCGACTCTGGTTGAGAGGAATACTGACTATGTAAGTTGCATGTATAGAAAATAAGAGTTATGAGTATTCTGTGAAAACTATGTTGTCCTCACTCTCACTTCTGGACCTTACCTTTCCTTGGATTATAAGATCATATTCTTTTAATTAGACATGTATAATTCTCCCTAAGTATTTAAAAATACATAAGGTAACATAAGGACACATGGTTGAATTAACAAACCAATATTTTTTAGGCTGTGTGCTTCATCCTTTTTCATTAATATGTTTTTTCTTCAAATAACTTAGTTTCTTCCCTCAGTATCTATTCTAAGTCTTTTTTTTTCCCTGGGGCAGGGAGAGGTTTGCTTATTTCTTACATGGTCCCAGAATATCAATGATTGATTGCCTTTATTTCAATAATAATAACTATTACATTGATCTTAGTAACCAGGGCTATTATATAAAATTTTATCTCTCAGTTTTGAAATGGAGAAAAAAAATGCTTTTAGGAATATTAGAAGACAAATTAGAATCTGTAAACAGATTCCTTCTGTTATATGCTGATATATGTAGTAATTATAAAAATTCTATTTCCTTCCTTTTCAAATGAATGCTTCCTTCTTCTGTCCTTCCCTTTTTTCTTCTTTCTTTTTTTTTCCTTTCTTCCTTTTATCCAGTAAAAATTGTTGAGCCTTTCAATTAGCCTTAGTAATTTATTTCCCATAACATTCTCCCCTATCCACATAATTTATTTGTGTTTGTCAGGGAGAGAATGTGAAGCAACATTGTATTGGGGCTCTATTCATTGGAAATGAGAGCAACTCAATTTAAATAATTTAAATGTACAGAAGATTTACAGATTCATGTATTCCAAAGATCTAAGGGCAATCTACATACAGGCAAATAGATTCAGGGACTCAAGGACTAATAGTCAGGACTCTCTCCTTCCACTCTTAACTGTTTATTTCTGCTTGGCTTCTCTGTGTGGAGAGATCAGCTCCAAGGATATATCTAGCTTAGCATCCTCAGCAGAAAAAAAAGTTTCTTCTTCAATGCCCATATATCATAACCCCAAAATACATCAATTTTCTCTGCTTTGGTAGAGTGGTCACTTGAGTTTACCAATGTGCTCTCAGGATGGGTACTGTGGTGGGAAGGATGGGAGATAGGGGAAATGCAGCACTTTCAATTCAGTCAAGATTACATGGATTTCTGATGATGAAAAATTCAATTTAAGAACCAGCTTTATCTTTGAATGAAAATATAAACATCTTTTGAATTAAGGAGGCAAATTCTTGAATCTGGAAATAGAAACAATTTTAAAGAGACAAATTTCTACATCTTAGCAGAAGAAAAACTGCCACTATTGCAGAGAATATAAGGCTTCTGCATGATCCAGCACTCCCGTCATTTTGTTTAGTGGGGCTCCGAAGAAGGAAGACAACTTGTTAAATAATAGTTTTATTGAGATATAATTCATAAAACTAACCCTTTTCAAGTATTACAGCTCAGTGGATTTGTTGTGTGTATATTTACAGGGTTGTGCGACCATCACTATTATCTAGGATTAGGTCATTTTCATCACCTCAGAAAGGAAGCATTAGCACTCACTTCACACATCCCTTTCCCAAGCCCCTGGTAACCACCTGCCTACTTTATATCTCTACAGATTTGCCTACTCAGGACATTTCATGGACATAGAATGTGTGGTCTTTTGTGACTGTCATCTGTCACTTGGCATAATGTTTTCAAGGTTCACCCACGTTAAAGCATATATCAACCTTTATAGCATATATATAAAGCTTTATTCCTTTTTATGGCCAAATAATAATCCATTGTATAGCTGTACTACCTTTTGTTTATCCATTTATCAGTAGATGGACCGTTGGGATATTTCCACTTTTTGGTTATTTATGAACACTAATATAGAAGTTCTTATGTAGGCATGTATTTTCAATTCTCTTGGGTATATTCTTAGGAATAAAATTACTGGGTCACTTGGCAACTCTGCATTTAACATCCGAGGGAATGGGGGCAGTGAACATTGATGGTTTACCAGTGGTACTTTCCAATGTACCTATGTGCCCCCCACAAAAGGGAACCCACTGCTCCAGCTCCTTTTCCTTTACTACAAGGAATAATGTGTTCCAAATGTGGTCTGTCATAACTTTTTCCATATGTTAAAAATTTTCAGGTCCTGAGTGGACTCCTTGAGGGTCACTCTGTTTCATTCATCTTTTCCAAACAAAGGATGCACCTTGCAGCTTGTTATATCATAAAGGCAGTGGGCGGGAAAGGAGCCCTGGGGAAATGCAGATATAAAGCAAAACAAAACATGTAGTTTGACTTTGTATCATTCAGGGGTCAGTTTAGGAAATACAGGAGATGGTTCAAGCAGAAAAGGATTTTTTTTTTCCAGGGAATTAGGCACTTACATATCATGATAAGATCTGGGGAAATAGAAGTTAGAGGGTCACTGCCAGGCTCCCAGCTTCAAGGCTGCACATCACTGCTTTTCTGACCCAGATACCAGAAACCCCTCACGTTCTCCAGAAGTGAGGAAGTGCTAGTGTCATGTCAGAGCATCCTTGCGCCACAGAAATGGCAAGTACACAGGAGGGTAGTATCCAGAGGCTGCCAACTTCTGTCTAACCCAGTAACTGGTTTCCCTGCACTGTCCTCAAAAGTGTTTTCTGATCATCCTTCTCTTTTTTCCTTCCAAATCTCATGCATGTGCATAATGACAGCAGAACATACTGGTAAATCACAAAGAAACCTAGGAGCTGCCGTTTTTAAGATCCCAGCCTGGGAATAGAGGAAGATCAGTATGTAGAAGGTGGTAGAAATGTTGGCCCAGTGACAGTAGACAATATCTAGCACATCTTTAAATCTACTTAAATTGTCTTAGATCCTAAACATTTTATTTATATATGTAGCAAATATGAATACTTAAGGGTGCTCTAGCGCAGCATCAGGTCATAAGATTGCCGACTGCTGGAGTCAGTCACTGCCTTCCTGCATTCTCCTTTCCCATTCGTCTCATCTTAGTCCACTGCTACCCTGACTCAATTTTTTCAATTTTTATTTCTGTTGTCTTCTAAATCCACTCTTAAATCTAGGACAACCAGTACCTGAAACAAGGGTTGTCACATAACAGGCACTTTATAAATCTTAGTTATTTGAATGAATGCCTTATCCAATATTCTCGTCATTACCATTCTTTCCCCCAAGGCTCGCTCTCTCTCACTGGTTTTTCAATTACTGTAACTCCAGGCACAATTGCTCTCAGTCCACAGCTTTCTCCTCGCCTGTCTTGTGGGATGGCTAAATAATACTGCACCATCTATTGATAAGTTCAAGGTTAGGCAGTGATTTTCAACAGGGGTGATTTGACCTCCTAGAGGACATTAAGCAATGTCTGGAGACATTTTTGGTTAGGGGGAGGTCCCACTGGCAGCTAGACGATAGAGAGGCCAGGGATGCTGCTAAACACTCCACCACATGCAGGACTGCCCTCCACAACAAAGAATTCATGGGCCCCAAAAGTCAATAGCAAGAAATCCGTATTTAGAGAATGGAGGAAGAAGCGGGTGGGGGAGGGGAATTTAATGCAAAAGGAAAGGAGTAAAGATGAGATCCAGCAGGGTTGGGCAAACTTGTTCTGTAAAAGACCCAGATAGTAAATATTTTGGGCTGTGTGGACCTTAACATCACTATTGTGATCACTTAGCACTACCACTGTAGCAGGAAACTAGCCAGAATCAACACATGAATGTGTGTGGCTGTGTTCTGACAAAACTTTAAGGACACTGACATTTGAATTTCATATAATTTTCACATGCTATGAACTATTATTTTTCTTCTATTTTTCAACCATTTTAAAAGTAAAAACTATTTTTAGCTTGCAGGTCTTACAAAAATAATCGGGCAAAGTTGCTAACCCTGATAGGGGAAGGGGGAAGATTAAGGACTGCAAATAGATAACTAAATAACTAACGTAGCACACCATGTTAGCTTGGTGTTTATATTAGACAGGTGAGGCTAGATTATGCTGAGGTAACGGACAACCTCAACATTTCAGTGAGTTACAATAACAAAGGGTACTTCCCAGTCACAATGCATGTGCACTGTGTGGCTGAAGTTCTGCTCCATGTTGTTGTCATTCTACATTCAGGCTAAGTGAGCAGCCTCTGTCTGGAGCATTTGCTGGATCTAGTGGCAGAAGGAAAATGTAGAACATGGCAAACCACTGCTGGCTCTGAACACTTCTGCCTGAAATCAACACACATCACCTTCACTCACATTTCACTAGCCAGCCAAAGCACGTCACAAACCCATGCTAGACTTCATTGGGTGACATAATGGAATCCTCTCCCAGGGAGGGAAGTGACGATTTGTGAACAATAACATAGTCTGACACATTGCCTCTCCTTAGTGCCTAGGCTTGGTTATTTCTGAACCAAGTGTATTTTATTTTCCAAACTAGTGTCTTAAGTGGGGCCTGGGAGATATCATAATAGTTACAGTAATAGCATCTGTCAAAAGTTTAGAAACAGCTGAAGTAAAACCAATTAATCACTGAAGTAGTAATTAATAAAAATTTATTGTGCGGGAGTACTCTAACCAAAACATGAACGAAGCTCAGAGGCAAATTGTTATAAGGTAGCTTATATAGTGAGAGGCAGTGTCTGTTTATTTTTCAGAGTGACTGGTTATAATACCAGAATTTTCTTACACAATAGGGAATTGGTTAGTGGCTACCTCATGTCAACCTTGGGAAACACATTGTTTAGTTTATGATTTCAGAGGTATAAACAAGAAATGACCCAGGTCAAGTTAGTCCTGAAAACGAAGGTAAATTAAGCTTTGCTTACGTGAATAAACTGGTTTTGACCGCTCAGGGTGTTTTCAAGGTTGGCTTTCATTAGTTTTTTATTTTAACTTATCTAATGTTTACGGAACAGTTGTTTCCCATACGTGCATCCCTTGCATACATTTTTGCATTTAATTCTCACGACAACTCAGGTGAGGCAGTTATCACTTTTATCTCTACTTTATAGATGAGTAAACTGAACAGTGAAGAGATTAAGGGCCCTGGACTGCCAAGTAGCTGCAGTTCAAATCCAGACCGCCCTAACTTTGACAGGTGTGTTCCCCTCCGACACAGTCATTGAGAACACAGGTTCTGGTGATGAACTTCCTGGATTCAAATCCTGACTGGTGCCCCTACTACTCTTATGGCCTTGGGCAAGTTCTCTCACTTCTCTCAGTTTCTCCATCTGTAAAATAGAGGTATTAACGGTACCATGTCACGGGGTTTTTGTAAAGTTTAAATGTAAAAATCAATGCGCCTGCAGTGCTGGTGTTTAGAATAGTACCTGGCAAATTTAAAAATTGTTTGATATTATTGTTATTTAACAAGGTTTTGGAAAGCTCCGTAGGCAATTTTACCCCCTTCCTTTTATCGCTCTTTATCCCTAATCTCCTTTGAGAATTACTGTTGGAGATTTTTGTTCCCATCTCCTATTTCTCTATTTTGAGACTAATACTTCACAACTTGGAGGGCAAACTGTAGGGATATCATTGCCTTCAACCCAGCCATATACCGTTGCTTCCCAGGCCTTGCTTGCATGTCACTTTTACATTCCTGGCTCATCATTTAAACTTCCAGTTTATTTTATGTGGGTGCACAGCAACAATCTGAAACACAGGAATAGGCTGCCCAGAGGGAAGGCAGTACCACTGGCTCTGCCTCTAGCTGGGTGACCTTGCCGATCATTTTCCAGTTATGTTTTTTTCCCAGTTATGTTTTTAAAGTTGATGGTTTTACTGTGGTTTAATTTTGAAAACAACATGTGAAATTTTCCCCTGTGAAAATTGTGACAAAACCGTCAATAAAGTAGTAAGTTGTGCTTGGCACAGGTCTTTCTATTGGTCATCAGCCTTTTAAAAACCAGATACTGTTGTCTTGGCCAGGTGGCTCAGCTGGTTAGAACGCTGTCCTGTACACCAAAGTGTCGCAGGTGTGATCCTGGTTGTGGTGCATAAGAGAGGCAACAGATCAATGTTTCCTTTCACGTCGATGTTCTCTCTCTCTCTCTCTGTCTGTCTCTCTCTCTGTCTCTCTCTCTCTCTCTCTGTCTCTCCCCCTTCCTCTCTAAAATCAACAAGCATATCCTTGGGTGAGGATTTAAACAAAAAAAAAAGAGAAGGCCTTGTGGGCTGGTGAATTAGTTATGGCAAAGCCTGCACAGCTCTTCTTCATGTGGGGTAAAGGGATTAAACAGTTCCTTCTCAATTTTAGTGCTTAAAATAGAATGAAACAGAATGGCTTGTAGACAAGCTGAAATCTGTTTTACTTACCATTGTATATTTTTTCCTTTAAAAATTCATTTATTACATAAAGCCGAAGAATAAACGATCTTACTTCCTTATTTGTATACTTGAAACAATACTAGACTTCAAGTGCTGGTTTTGATTGTGGTTAATTTGAAGTTCAGTGTCGTCATCCTGATGACTTAGAATGTTAAAGTGCTTTTTCTTTTGAAGTAATTTAAAATAATATTTTTTAACTTTCGGTCTGGAAATTTCTTCATTTTTATCTTTTGATTTCTTCCCAGTCTACATGTAAATTTGCCAGATGAGCTGTGTAGGTTGAGAAAATGATCCCTGAGAGACAGCAGTAAGAAAGTTTACAAAGTTTGACAGGACTTGATTAGGGCACACTGTTATGAAAATAGAGGCAATGCTAAAACTGTTTTCATGTGCTTCAATCACCATCAAGACTATCTTAAATAATTTTATACTTCAGAAGACTCTAAATAAATTTAGATTTTTCTAAAGATAGAAGATTTGGAAATAGTAATTTACCATCTTTTCTACTTATTGGACTTAAATTGTGGATCTACTAGGCATCAAGTACCATATTAAATATAACTGATGTCTTTAATCAAGTCACGGATTTAAATTTGATCCATGCTATTCTGTATGGATTAGGATAGGGGTTAATGCATAAAAGTTACTATAAGAAGATATAGCCTCAGATATGCAGAGTCATGCTGCAGACATCCATGTGTTTCCTCATTTTCACACTTAGATTGCTAGGTTAGGTTGAAGCTAAATATTAATACCATTTAGTGTTATAGAATAATCAGCCTTTGCTTCTTCCTGACCAGTTTCCAATTATTCAGCCTTTTCCCTCTAAAGTCTGTGGAGCAGAGTTAAGCACTATCTTCTCTCTAATTTCATAGCATATTTGAGGGAGCTTTGCAGGGAATGGAATGGGTTGATGGAGTACCAGGCATGAAAAAGGTAGGGTTCTTGAATCAGAGTTGCATTGTGCTAAATTATTCAGGGAACACTGCAGTTGTTATTATTCAAGAGTAAAGTGACACTGAAAAACAATATATATATTTTTAAGGTAATCATTCAGATTTATTTTTAAAAGGAGTGGAGAGTTCTCTTGATGTTATAAGAGCAAAGGCAAAAGTCAGCCATTTCTTTGGTTAATTCATGCAATCCTTGAGTAAAATTTAAGCTCAGTTACTTTGGTAGGATTTAAAGGAATAAGACATATGTGAATAAAATGGTATTAGATCTGTATAATTCTGAATAATAAAATAAAGATTAAGATGTAATATTGGTCCCTCAAGTACCAGTATTCAACTTTAAAAATCAATCAAAAGGAAAGATTAGTGGTGTTTCTTTGGTACTGAAAATGTAAAGCTAAGACCAAATTGTTCTATTTTCACAGATTTGAGATACAAAGAATGATTTTTAAAGACATTTAAATGGCCATTACATTCTCTTCACTTCGAACAGAATCTCCTATGAAGTACACTTAGAAGAAATCCCTGAGTACATTAACTCCTTTTTTGTCTCTTCTTTCATAAACAAAGACAAACAATTTTAAAGCTTTGCAAAACATAAAAAACAATACTAAGAAAAAGCAGAATCTTTGTATAAGGATCCCCCCACAGTACTTGTATATCAGGTCACCAAATGCTTAATAGTAGAAACAACAGATTCACAAAATTAAAATACGATATTTGAACTATTCCTAGGTAAATCCCCAAACCATTCTGCTATACTCTTTCTATTTTGTTTTACCCATTCAATATTGTTTTTCACTGTTTCCAGCACTTGCTCCCTAGGTTTTTCTCCTGCTCCAGCTTCTGGGTATTTTTTGAAAAAATTCTCCACCTGTAAAAAAGAGGGAAATAATTAAGCAAGTCATTTTAAAGCCCAATTAGTCTTCAAGAATGTCATTTACAAAACAAGATTGGTTTCCTTCTTACCAGGAAATTCAGATCACTACACAACATTGAGATATATCTTTTGGTCCCTCATTTAGACTGAGCCCATCTCTCAGAACAGTCACGATTGCCCATGGCTTTGGACGCCTGGCAGAGCATCAAGCCACAAGAGACTCTAACATATGGGGGAAGGAGGGCAGCAACTACCAGCTGGCATGCCCGTTCCTGGTTCTGCTGGTTTCTGTATTTTCTGTGCATGCCTCAGGGCAGTCCCTAGAAAATCTGGTCTGTGGAATGACAGCTTTGCTTAGTTTTTCACTGCAGGAGTCAGGACCATTCTAATATATTTCAGTTCACCTATTAAGGACTCATAAAAAATTTTTTTGTTAAACTTGTTCTATCCTCCCAATTTCCTCCAGAACTTTCCCTAAAATTCAACTATTTGACATTTAAAAAATAACAATTATTTTGTTTCTTAACACACAGAAGAATGTTGACACTCCAATATCTAATAAACAGATACTGAAAATTCATACAATGTACCCAACATTAATATACACTTTTCCCTCAAGGAACTGAGATGTTTGAAACATAGAAGATTTGGGTTAAGTTCTGAAATTCCAAAACCATGAATTTTGGAAGGAATCACACCTTGACCAACTTATGCCAGGGTAACAATTACCAGGAAAGGAAAGGCCCACTGTTCATGTGCTGGTAAGCTGAACGATCCCATGCGGACCTCTAAAGCTTGCCTTTCCCAGACTCTAAACTTTGTCTGTCTCTTGCTTATTCAATATTTTTTTCAGTTTAGAAAAAATAGGTGTACATTTAATTAGATACAAGAATTATTTCTTTCTCCTTGTTCCTCTGATCTGAATAGAAAAGAATACCATTTCTGTTTTATAGAAAAGTTTAATTTTGTCCCTTCCTAGACAAGTTAGAGAGGAATTTGTCTCCATACCTCCCAGAGCTGTAGTTCAGTGTTGAACGGCTCTGCTATGGTGACAATCCGGCCAAGGTTTCTGTCATTGAGTGTGTACCTGAAGAGGAAGTCAGGGGAGTACAAGAGAATATAAGCACACAGAACTTCAAGTCTTTTCTCTATATGCAAACATTTCCTTTTTACTTTGTGTGGCACTCAGTTCACTGAGCCACACCAGCCAGGGCTAACATAGTCAATAAAATATAATTTAAAAAATGTGAACTGTTGAAATGTTAGGGAAGGATAAAATAAAATACATTAATAGATGAAGAAGTAAACAAATAGAAGAAGAAATTTTACATTAACAATTATCACATAGCAAAAGCAGAAATGAAAAAGATAAAAACTGATAAAGTTTGTTGCATACACTTTTTAAAAAGTTTCATACTAAAAATGCCATCAAACTAAAAGTTATAATTTATTACTTTGATGTAAAAAGAGCAAATATTTTCCCTATATAAAGAACCCTTTAAATTAGTGAGAGGGAAAAATGTGCAAACCTGAAATTAGCAAAATAATGAATCACTAGTTGACAAAAGAAATATAAAGAAAAAAATAAACCAATGTATAAAAGACAAAAAGTTCTAATAATTAACCATGATCTTCAGGGCACTAGGTCCAATGTTCACTCTTATCCCGGACATCATTGAATTTATATACACCATGTCTTTCATCTTCTGTCTAGAAGTCTAAGGCAAGCAATTTCTCTTTACTTAATGTCATCAGTCTTTATCCAAAATCTAAGACTCCGAGGCATGTATTCTCAACACTGTCCCCGTAATATGTACCACTTTGTCTCTCTGTCTTAGCTTCCTAGATTGCCCCAGTCTCTTCAAGCCTTCAACCTAGTTCTCTGGAGATATCCCTTTCCAGGGAATACCACTTCCCATTTGGGGAATGTTTATTTTCCCACACCCTTTGTAGCACCATGCCAAAAATGGAATAGGTGTGCCAAGCTTCCCATTGTGGCTTCCAGACCATTATTCTTACATCATTATTAAAAATGTATGTTCCTTCAGGTTATCCCTCCTCACCCCATTTATGATATACTTTGGTACCTAACTCCAAGCCATTCAATCATGCTGGGCAATTACAAGACTCACATGGATGATCAATATAACATCTTGGCTCCTTTATTTCTTGACTTCCTCCATTCTAGTGATATTTTCTTTATTCTATTTCAGCCATCAATTCCCATTGTCATACCTTGTGATCATCCTTAAGTACTCTTCCTCCAAAATGATCTGTTTAAACACCCTCCATGACACAACTTATCTTTCCTTTCCATTAGACCAGTTTTTCCCTTTACCTGGACCTTTGGGGATTTCTGGCCCTTTGGGCATCACTCCTCCTACTTCCTCCTGGACCATCAGCTCTTCCTTTTCTTTTGCTTATTTTCTTATAGTTTAGATGTCACAGTCTACCATTTTCAGCAGCATTTATGCCTAAGTCCTGAACTCCCTTATAGATATTTTAAAGGTTTTATTTATTTATTTTTAGAGAGAGGGGGAGGGAGGTAAGAAGAGAAGGAGAGCAACATTGATGTGAGAGAGAAACACTTATTGGTTGCCTCTCATATGTGACCTGTTTGGGGACTGAACCCTCAACCCAAGCATGTGTCCTGATTGGGAACCAAACCAGTGACCTTTCACTTTGCAGAACAATGCCCAACCAACTAAACCACACTGGTCATTGCTCCCTTATACTTTAATTGTTTGTATCTAGCAGAACTCCAGCTTTGGATGAAATTAACAGCCATTTTCTCTGTATTTGCACCAAGTGGCCAAGTTCTACCAAGGGAGGTCACCCAACTTTTCTCACAACGTCTCACTATAAACTCATGGACATCTATCTTAAATAAGCTCTCCACCTTCACAATCCTCTGACATTGTTCTGGCCAACTCCTCTTCTTCCGCTTTGAATTGCCTTTTTCAAATGTTTTCACTCTCTCACAACCTCCAAACACTCCTCCTTTTCCTTCCTCCCCCAAAAGATGACCTTGCCTTTTACTTCACAGAAAAAATATATAGTAACTCCTATATCTTTTATCCTACAAATATACAAATATACCAATTTTCCTCCTATCACCTGTGCTGTGGTTCTTGTTTTACTCCACTTTCTTAAAAACTTTATTTTAAAAATATTTTTTCTGCCTATTAGATCTTGCATATTAAATCTCTCATTCTTCACTGGATCTTTCTTACTAGTTTTCAAATATGCTCAACATACTAAAATTATCTCCCACAGTTAAAAAAAATCTTACCTTTCATCTGGCATCTTAATTTCCTTTCTCTCACTTCTCCCATTTATAGCCAAACTTTTTGAGATATTTCTCTACAGTTCCTGTCTCTATCTCCTCACCACTGACTCTTCCATCTGTTTTGATTTGATATCTGCTCCCATCACTCCACTGGAAAACTTTTTCTAGAGTTACAATAGCTTTTATGCCAACAAACCTAATTGAGTATTTTTCAGACTTCAGTTTACTCAAACCTTAAGTAACATTTGACAAGGAACTATAACCTCCTTGAAACAATTTTCACTTTAACATCTTGAAAGAGAATCAAAAGCATTGCATACAACAAACTGAATTCATCATTCTCCTTCTGCAAATCTTATCTTTTCTAGAAATCTAGGCATTATCTTTGACTCCTATTTCTAATCTACCACCCAATTCTAAACGTTGTTCTTATGTCTTCATCTTCATCATTACACCCACAGTCCAATCTACCATATCCTTTGACAAAACTACTGCAATATCCTTCCAACTCCTTTCCCCAAATTCACTCTGGCCTCCATCTAGGTCTGTGCTTTACCTCAGCACCGGGAACTTCCTTGTCAAAGTAAAATTGAACATTTCATTTTCTTTCTTATAACCCTTTAGTGACTTATGGCTCTCAGAACAAAAGCTCAAATCTTAATATGACCCTGCAAAGATGGACACTTACCTTCACTCTTTCCTGATAGTAAGCATTCAGCCAGGAATGCTTAAACTCTGATTCACCCAATTAACTCCTGCCCGTCCTTCAGAATTCAACACACTTCCTTTAGGAAAGCCCTTAACTTCCAACTTCTCTTGACTTGGTTGGTTTTCCCTTTATACTTTTTCAGGGTGCTCTGAACCTCTTCTGTTTGTAATTATTACAATTTTAGGTATACAAGAATTTGTGTGACTCTTAAGTTAATATTGGTCTCTATCACTAGACTCTAAGATCCATGAAAACAGGGAACCAGATTATTTCTCCTAAAAAACGGACTCAAGAAAAAGCAGTAGTGTGACAACAGCGGTTATTTCTAAGTGGAATTATGGGTGATTTTCGTATCCTTAATTTTGCTCACCTGCATTTTGTACAAAACAGTAACTTGTAATAAGAAAATGAGAGTTAAAAAAAGAAACTACACTTAAGTCGCTATCATGATAGTCTGTAGATTAAAAAAAGTCTGCTAATTACAGGTAAGAAAACATTTTTTATTGGCAAGCTTCTATAATTTCTGTGATATTCCTCCTCTGTTTTGTTCTTAGAGATTAAAAATTAAAGAATATATTTGGGAACTAGCAATGAACACACTGAATTAAAAAACCGCAACTAACTATAAATACTAGAACTGTAAGACCAATATACTCATACCCAAGAAACCAATATCAAATAAAGGATAGCATTTAAAAAGAAATATGTTATACATCATATTGAGCACTTTTAAAACTAGTTATTTAAATTCCTATTGAGTGTATATGAAAATAAACTTCTTAGACTTAATATTTACATAAGTATTATGTTGCTCAAAATAAATGATTTTGACATACACAAAACTTTTGTTTCTCAAGTTATTTTGTTTATGGGGTAGTGTTTGAATGGTTTCAGTTATATTCCATAGACTTAGTTTTTCAGCTAGAGTCATAAATTAAAAGCAAACTTTACCACACTACATTATTGATTTATTGGGTTCATCCAACTTCACAGTTTTATCTAAGAGTTTAGTGGAATAAAGAAAAGCAAAAAAAATTCTGAAGTATCTTTGGAACTTGGTGGTTAAGTCTCAAATTGAAAAAGGACATTAGAGATGTGGCCACCAGTTGTCATAAAAATCACATGACAAAAACTTTATTAAAAAGCAGCCTATTTTTTGTAGAATGACAATAAATTGTTCAGAAATGGAGGCAATAAAACAACTCACTTTGAAGTCTGGAAAAGATTCAAGAGTTTGGAAATTTTGGATAAAGCTTGGTTCATTTCTGTTTAATTTGTCTTATCCAATGTTAATGGAAAAATTTTATTTATTCTAACTAGTCATAAATAATATTGGGCATTTGGGTGTGTGTGTCCATCATGTGGTTATTACATAATTTTATGTTTGAGCTCTTTGAAATAATACTTTATGAGAATTAGATTACTAGACTATGAAGAAATACTAAAACCCTTGGGTGAGGGTTTTGGAACTAGCACTGGAAATTTTTTATCAATTCATTTTTCTTGAAAAAAATTCAGTATTATGTCTAATAGATTTATTTTAAGGTCAGATGTTTAAATTTTTATGACAAGATAACACCTGTTTTTTCTACTTCTTAATTTTTAAGAGGAATAACAATCAACTAATTTTTAAAAGTGAAAAATGAATTATTTGAAATAACTTACACCAGAGCTATTTAAGCCTTGTATGAACAGTTTGCAAAATGAACATCATTTACTTGTCTTTTCACAATAATTCAAAAGTAAGCACTGCTTTTCATCTACATAGGTTTCATGCAACATACACCAATAAAAGTTTTAGAGTCTTTTGAATTAAAACAAAATACACAGTATTTGTCATTAGGCATATATCTTCCAAAATGAAAGGCATTACCTTGCATAATATGAACTGTTACCCCTAGGTAATGTGTTCTGAATAAGCAGATTTATTCATTGTAAACCAAGCATTTCACTGAACAATTACAAACAGATGCATAGAGTATTATTCATGTGTGCGTGTGCACCAATCAGTCTCCACAGAGATGGATGAGCAGTTACTGTTGATCATTGCAAGAATAAAAAAGGCAAAACCTTATCACAAACAGGCAAAAAAAAACCCCAAACAAACAATGTAGGATAACTTGGTTGAGAGCTGGAGACTGAATCTGGATCCCAGAAGGATGGGAAATATGAATTGACATGATGGCACTCTGGTGAATTGTAGGGCAGAAAAGAATACAAAGAAAAGTTGTCATATTTAATGTTTCTGATAAAGCAGTCAGTCGGGCAGTGTGGGCGGGAAGACAGGAGAGACTAGGAGGGGCTAACAGAGGCTATTTCTTGGTGTGGGCATTTCAGACGGTAAAGGTCTTCTGCCCAGTGTTTTCATATTTGTTTGGGATATATAATCTATATTTTTATTTTTTGCTCTGTCAAAGAAATATCCTTTTAATGGAAAATAAGCATTAAATTTAGAGAATCAGGACCAAGAATAGCAGTATTTCATTTGTATGGGGGCTGAAGAAATTAAAAAATTGGGAAATAATTTCTTTAGTTAACTTGCTGTTTTCCATTTTTTAACAGTTATTGCCTGGGAAGTGTAGATTCCTTTTAAGAACTTCTCAAATTACCTGAAGTTTAACTATCTAGTCAAGGTAGACAAATTTATCATTCATATAAGCCCAGTAAGATATAGGGCTCTAATTTGAACCCACATCTCAAAACTGCCATTTAGTTTTCATTAGATATTGATTGAGAACTAAGTATGTGCCTGGCATTATGCTAGGTACTATCACGACAGGCAGAATTACATTAACTTGTTTTAACCAAACTAAAAGTAATGTGATTTAGGCATCTCTCCAGATCTCAGAATTTTACAGATGAGGTGGAATACTTTCCAAAAATAAATTATGATGAAAATTAATTAGTACACTGCTTCCCTGGATGGAAAATACCATGACCCTTTACCTCTGGTAATATGCCATTTCAGATACTGTATAAATGTCAGAGATGGTACAGTAAAGAGAGAAAGAATTGCAGACAGTATCCAACAAGGAGAACAACAAACCATTATCTGATCATCCCACCTGTTGACTAGATATTCCCAGTTGTACTGTATCCAGGTCCAGGCCATGTTCTTCGCATAGCTGTTATATGAAATATATCGGATGACTGTAAACACATCCTGAGATTTAATAAGGTTTGAGTCCTTGAGCAAATCCAAATACCTAAGAGAAGCCAAAAATTCAAAATGAACTTTTAATGTCCATTCATCCTTAGCTAAATTTTAAGAGAACAAAGCTTTCATTCCTGTAATTCAATTCTTGAGGCACCAACCAAGTTAATTAAATATGAAAAATAATAAAACAATTTAAAACTTTCTAAAATATTTAACTTTTTTAAAAAAAAAGCAATCTATAATTTTGAGGGCTAGTGAGATGTAAACTACAGAAACATTAAAACTTGAATTATTTTGAAAGTACTAAAAACAATAAAAAACACAATTTTACTATTAATTATTTTGTGACAACATGGATGGAACTTGAAAATATCATGCTAAGCAAAATAAGTCAGACAAGAAAAGTCAAGAATCATATGATTCACTTCTATGTGGCATACAAAACTGAAAGAAACAAATAAACAAGCAAAAACTCATAGACCCAGACAACAGTATGGTGGTTAGCAGAGGGGAGGGAGTCGGAAGACGTAAAGGGTAAAGGGGTCAAGTATATGACAGCATACAATTGGACTTGGTGTGATATATCATAGAATTGTACACTTGAAACATATAATTTTATTAACCAATGTCACCCCAATAAATAACAAAAATAAAAAACAATTCTATAGAATAGAAGCATTTTGCCCATTTACCTATTATCCCACGGACCTATAAAAAAGAACCCAGTAAGTTAAGGGAAAGTATTTATGCTCTCATTTCTGTGGGATAACAGTTAAGTTTCATTTGTTCTTTCATTGATTGTAAGAAAAAATCTCCTAACATAACCTGTGTAGTAGGATTACTTGACTATAATTATAGTATAATTCAAATAAGTCCAAATCAATAGATGAAGTGACCAAATCAATAGATTTTTATTAAATTTGTGCCACAGTTGTACATAGAGGGAGTATCTCAACATGATGTAATCCATTGAACTTCCAGGAACTGCACTGAAATGGTGGGCCCCTGAATTTTTGTGCAATTTACCTTTTACCTTTCATTTCACAAGAGTCTAGTACGGCATCTAAGTATTTGCTAATTTTCTCATCAGATACCATCAGCACAATGCCATCCACATAATAGATCAACATGATGCTCTGTGGACTGTCAGGATGACCAAGCTCTTGGTAGACTATCTTAGAGCAGTGAGCAGGAGAACTGACATATAGCCCTGAAGCAAGATGGTGATGGTGCATTGTTGGCCCTGTCAGGTACAAACAGTTTCTGGTAGTCATTACAAACTGGTTATTGTATTTGTAATTTATAATTTACATTCTGCCTCTCTCATGAACTCTTAAGTTTTTCAGGGGTAGATATCATGTTATATTCAATTTTAGTTCCATAATCTATATGCCTATACAAAGAAATAACATTAGACTTCGTTAAATAAAGTAAATAACTCAGAAACCACAACTAAGCAAAAAATGAGTTAAGGCAGAAATTAGTTGACTTGTGGATAGGTGTGGAGTAGAAGATTCATAGATGAGCTTCAGGAAGTCTTTATACCTTCTGAATGAAGTATAAATACACCTTATTTGTGTGTGTATGCCTATTGTGGCAGACACTCCTCTGCTGACAGACACCAGCTCTGGATCAAGCTGTCCCGGATCCTAGGAAAGCTAGACTCCCATCCTGGCTCCAGGGTAGTGTGACTGATTCAAGCCAGTCAAACAATTCAAGTTCATCCTTGTCCACAAATGATTGTGTGGTAGGCCCAGAGTATGACCAAGAACGATCAAATGTGACCCACTTCTGGATTGTGAGGGGAAGTGGACATAACTGATCTCTTCACATGAAAGACAGAGGCTGATGAGGAGGAGTCTTTTGCTCCTGTCCTGCTTCCACTGAACATACGAGTGTACGTATGAAGACAACATGGTTGGAAGTCCAGAGGTCAGGAGACATCCAACATGTTGAGGATGACAGAACAGAAAGAGAAAGAGACTAGGTCTGGGATGAATATCGAACCACCGCTCACAACTGAAAACTGTCTACCTTTTGAATTTTTTCATATGAGATTACATTTATTTACTGCTTCAGCTACTATTACATAGATAGATTGTTTCTTGCAGGGAAAATAATTTTTAATAGATTTTCTTGGAAAATTATACTTTAATAGCATCTATAAGAGACTGTGACACAAAAACCATCAAATACCATTCATGGAAGTGGGGGGAAAAGCTCCAAGTTACCTTGACAACAGAGTAATGTTCCTCACGGATGCTAATGCATACAGCAGCTTTTCTTTTTCTTGCGCTAACGAACTCTTCTGGTACTGATCAAGAGTGTAGTTCCATGAAGTCTCATTGCCAGAGTTCTGCATTCCATACCGATACACCAGAAGCCTGAGATTTACAGGAATCCTAGAAGAATAAACAATGTTTCAAAAATGTTAATATTTTGTTTCACAATTAAAAGTCTTCTGGAAATGAAAGCACAGTGAACAGTCACCTCACAGTCCCAGTGAGCCACTGCTGAAACAACTGGGAAGCACTGTCCAAGGCTTCTTTGTCTCCCAACTTGCAGGCGAGCCCCAGCACAGAAGCACGGAGCAACCTTAGAAAACAAACACACACGCAGGTGAGCCTGATGCACTTTTCAACACAACTTAGAACAAACAAACAGATATTGAATGGATATTTGTTTTAAAAATGTAAAAAATCACTTTGTGAGGTGGTCTCCAGTATCATTCCATGTCAGAACATCTGCAACTGGCTTTACTTGATCTCGGAAGTATTCCTGAAATAAAAGCACCATGAACAATGAGTAATCACTCATTATTTATCAACAGTCTTTCAGTTATTATAATCTACAGCCCCCTAGAAAATAACCCTTTTTTCCTACTAGTTCAGAGAACTTTGGGCCTGTATTAGGAAAGAGATGTATTCAGTTCTCATCACATTGTAATATTGCTTCAATCCTGAAAATAAGACCATCTTGAACATTCTCTAGTGTTTTATAAAACTTTGGGTAAGTCCCTTTTAATTTCCACTTCTTACTTAACACTTACAGGAAACAGAATAACACTTGACATACTTGCTGCACTGAGAAGTTCACTCAAGTATTGATGAAATAATAATGTTATTTCAATATTTGTATATTGCCTTTGGATTTACAAAGGATGTTTATATTATATAACCTTAACTGTCCCATTAGCATAGGCAGCCAAGTGCTGACATTCTTACTGTACAAAGGAAATTAAGACTCACAAATACTAAACCATTTGTCCAAGTGCTTTCATTTGCCAAGTGGAAGAGACAGAGATTCTAATCCAAAATTTGTTTAAAATTGCAAGTGTCTTACCAAAGTGCTACAGAAATCATAAAGTAAAGTATATAGAATATCTTATAATAAAATCTAAATGTAAAATAACTATAGTAATAACAAGGAAATATCATGTTATGTTTTAGGAAGAATAAATTCATTTTGACCTAGAAGAATTCATTAAAAAATAGGATTAACTTAGTATCTATGACTTAAAATGTTGCCTATTTAAAAGAGATGTTATTTATGTTTTATAGAGAGGAGAAGGAAGAGAGAAAGAGAGGGAGAGAAAGAGCAATGTGAGAGAGGAAGTGACTGGTTGCCTCTCATATGTGCCCCAGCTGGGGACCAAACCTGCAACCCAGTCAGATGCCCTGAACGGAATGCAACCAGCGACCTTTTGCTTCGCAGGATGATGCCCAACCAACAGAGCCACACCAGTCAGGGCAAAATGTAGCCTATTTTAAATAAATATTAATTATTGTAATTCTTATAACACTAAAATATGCCTTTAAGCGATATATTGAACCAGAAATGTTGATACATTTCATTGTGGAAAAAATAAATAGCAGACTTCTGGTCAAGATGGTAGAACAGGTAAACACAGCTCACCTCACACAATCACATCAAAATTACAACTAAAATATAGAAAAACCATCATTCAGCACCATCAGAAACTGAGTTGAATGGAAGTTTGACAACTGTGGAATGGGAGAAACCGTATCTATCCAGACTGGTAGGAGGGGTGGAGATACAGAACAGACTGGTCTCACATCCATGTGTAATGGGTAAACAATGAGATCTTGGGAGTGAGGAGTCCCAGTCTCACACCAGGCCCCCCAGCCCAGGGTTCCACTGCCAGAAAGAAAAGTTCCCATAATTACTGGCGGCAAAAAAAGTGAGGATTGAGTTGGTGGAAGAAAATTCTGGAGTCCCAAGCAGTTTCTCTTAAGAACCCACACATGGATTTACTCAGACTCATTCCCTCTGAGATCCAGCATGGAGTAGCAGCTTGAAAGGCAGTGATAGAATACAGGGAACAACTGAAGTATCTGGCATCATGACATGAGCTGGGAAACAGTTTTCTCACAGACAAAAAGGCAGGCAGAGATCATTGTCCCTTTTCTGAACACTCACCAAACAGAGCCACAGAGCCAGCAGGTTGGTACCATATCTGATACGCCATCAACCTGGCTAACACTGTTTGTCCTACCCTGGAGATTCCCAAAGACTCTATTCCACCCAATGTACCTGCCTACCCAAGCTGCTTTTCCATATGAATGGTTGGTCTTGGCTCATGTTTCACAACTTCCTAAATCCTCTCAAACAAGAAACAGCTGTGCTCAGTGACCTCCAGCTCCAGTTCCTCTTGCTAAGTGGCCCCAGGATGGACACTAGCAGCAGTCATCTTAGACTCACAGCTGGGCTTCACCTGTGATCTCCAAGCACAGCACAAGTAGCAGCCATCTCAGATTGTTTTATAGCTCAGGCAGGGTGGCCCCAGGCAGAACACAAGTGGGGGCTGACCTTGGCCTGCACCATCCTGGAAACCACTGAGCCTGCCCACCCACTGGACAGCTAAGACCATATGAGAGCACCACCACCCTGCCCCTGCACAGCTGATCCTACACAGAAGTCAGAGGTTGGTGGTCTGTGGTCACAGCCAGTCCTTGCAGCTGACTGGCCTGGGTAAGTCCCTCCCATTGACCTACCAACAGCAATCAAGGCTCAACTATAAGAGGAGTGTGTCCTTAGCCCATATAAGGATACACCTCAAGTACCCAGCTTGGGTGATAGGAGAGGCTTCTGTTCCACTGGACCCTACAGGACACCTACTAGATTAGGTCATGGCACCAAGACAGGAAGTCATAGCAGCTCTACCAAATACACAGAGACATGGCCCAAATAAAAGAACAGAACAAAATTCCAGAGAAAGAACTAAACAAAATGGAGATAATCAATCAATCAGATGCAGAGTTCAAAACACTCGTTGTAAGGATGCTCAAGAAACTTAGTGAGGACCCCAACAGCAACAAAAGATCCAGTCAGAACAGAAGAATATAATAATTGAAATAAAGAACAATTTACAGGGAATCAACAGTAGAGTGGATGAGGCTAAGAATCAAATCAATGATTTGGCACATAAGGAAGCACAGAACAACTGACCAGAACAACATGAAGAAAAAAAATCCAAAAAAATGAGGCTAGTGTAAGCAGCCTCTGGCACAACTTCAAGCCTTCCAACATTCACATCACAGGGATGCCAGAAGGAGAAGAGAAAGAACAAGAAATTGGAAATCTATTTGAAAAAATAATGGAAGAAAACATTCCTAATTTGGTGAAGGAAATAGACATGCAAGTCCAGGAAGTACAGAGAATCCCAAACAGGATAGATGCAAAGACACCCACTCCAAGACACATCATAATTGAAATGCCAACAGTTAAAGATAAAGAAAGAATCTTAGCAATTAGTTACCTACAGGGGAATTCCCATAGGACTGTCAACTGCTTTCTCAAAAGCAACTTTGCAGGCTGGAAGGGACTGGCAAGAAATACTCAAAGTCATGAAAAGCAGGGACACACAGCAAAGATTGTTCTAACCAGCAAAAATATCATTCAGAATCAAAGGGCAGATAAAGAGCTTCACAGACAAGAAAAAATTAAAAGAGTTCATCATTATCAAACATTATTATATGAAATGTTACAGTGAGGATAATTCCAGAAATTATTCAGGACTAAATTCAGGACTAATTCAAGAAAAAGATTAAAACTATGAGCAATAAAATGGCAATAAATACATTCTATAAACAATTGAATCTAAAAAAGAAACTAAGGAGCCCTGGCTGGTGTAGCTCAGTGGATTGAGCGCGGGCTGTGAACCAGGCATCGCAGGTTCGATTCCCAGTCAGGGCACATGCCTAGGTTGCAGGCCATGTCCCCCAGCAACCACACATTGATATTTCTCTCTCTTTCTCCCTCCCTTCCCTCTCTAAAAATAAATAAATAAAATCTTAAAAAAAACATTTCTTAAAAAAAGAAACTAAGCAAACAATAAGAACAGGGACAGAATTATGGATATGGAGAGCATTTGAATGGTTGCCAGATGGGTGAGGGTTATGGGCAATGGGTGAAGAGGTGAGGGAATTAATAAGTACAAATAGGGAGTTACAGAATAGCCATGGGGATGTAAAGTACAGTATAGGAAATGGAGTAGCCAAAGAACCTACCTATACACATGAACCATGGGCATGAATGTGGGGATTGCCTGAGGGATTGGGGAGTGCTGGGTGGAGTAGGGTGAAGGAGGAAAAATTGGAATAACTGTAATAGCATAACTAATAAAATATAATTTAAAATAAAATAAAAATGGAAAAAATAGCACCTTTTTGCTTCGACTAGTCAAGTCATTGTACTTCCCTTCGACTTCACTTGGCAAGAAAGATACGTTTTACCTCCCAGGAGCTCCTCCTCTCAGAAATGTTCTTACTCTGCTAATTCACCTTCATACAATACACCATTAACGTTACCTCGATCATAGGGTACAGCTCTTTATCATCCTCAAACATGCTAATAATATAGGTCACAGCTGAGATGGCTCTCTGCCATGGTAAAAAATCCTCTTCCATTTTGAGATACATGGTCAAGTTCAGAGCCACCTTATAATCCAGAAGTTGAGCTCTAAGAAAGGAAAAACAAACCACAGTTAATTAAAAAGATTAATTACCTTCCATTTAACTGAAAGAATTAATATGGGGATTACAGATTTCAATGTTAATGAGAATCCTTCTATTACACAATTTAGAAATGTATGTATTTTGGAAGCTTAAGCAAATAGTTTTGCTCACAATGATATATTATGCTGTCAAACATTTAATAGTAAATGGAAAGATAGAACATTAAGATGTACATTTGAGAAATCTGTGGCAAAATTTGAGATAAAACAAAAGCCATGTGATTAATATTGATGAATAGAAACTTTTAGATGTTAGGTTTATAAACTAATTATAATAGACAAATACATCATTATTAATGTATCTGAATGAAATTATTCACATTTGAAATGAAGAAGAAACATGAATAACAGTACTCACAATTCATGAATGCTTAAAACATTCCAAGCGAACTTATATTTCCCATAAAACATCTCCTGTTTTATTCATTTCCCAATAATATGGCTAAATAAAAATAAACTTTGTTCCACCAGAAAATTTGAAGTTACTATTGGCATTTAAAAGTTTAAAGAATCCTATTTCTTCCTCATTAAGAAAGAGCTCTAGAATCTTTTGAAATCATATTCTTAGAAATCTGTCATGCTTCAATTTTTAGCCTAGGTTTTAGGAAGAATTTTATGAGAATCTTATTTTTCCAAATTATATTTTTAAGTTTCCATTAAAAATACATTTTAAATTATTGAGTTGGTAACACTGAAGCATTATTATGTTTGAGGTCATTTTGTGAATAAAGAATAACGTAATTACACCTGACTTCTCCTGAAGAGTTTGATTACAGGATGAACTAGTACTGGAAAGGTAGACAAGAATAAAAATCTTCGGCATCATGTGATTTTCAGTAACGAGATATGATACAGTTTTCTTATCAGTTCAAGGAGCTGATTTCCCTTATTGTCTCAGTTCCTGATCTGACTGTGGAGTTACATTTTGGAGCATTCGGCCTCCTTTAATAAAATTATAAATAATATTGAGAAATGGAGTGTTTTATTGAGAATATGTGTTAAGTAAAAAACTGTAGAATGCTGTGTTGACATCTGAAACTTGATAATTTGCAAATTTTAATCATTCTCTGTTTTTCCAGGAGAATAGAGCAACAATTACATCCAATCAGTGTTTTTTTTTTTTTTTTTTTTTTTTAGGATAATGCTGAAGAATAGCTGTTGCTCTAAGGATCAAATTAGCAAAGAGGTTAGTGAAATTTTAGAAAGAATGGCAGATAATTTGGTCAGAAATCAAGTGGGCTGCATACTTTTGGGAGGTGAAAAGATTAGAAGGGTCCAGAAGAATTGGTTATTCGGCACTATAAATCTGATGATCCAAAGGTTAGAGGACCTGACTAAGTGCTATGCATTCAAATGTTGAAAAATCAGTATCTTCCGGTGCCTTATTTTTCCAGCACACTTGATAGCTATGCAATAGTTCCACTTTGGTATCCCTTATTCTCTTTAAGTCTGAGTCATGTGGCCAGAACACTGGAATGGGAGTGAATTTTTGAGGCTTGATATTACAGAGGATAGTATTTTGAGAATTAAGATAACGTACTTTTCATTTCCCACAAGCCATGTTACTCTGCAGCTCCTACCCATGGGATCAGTGGTATTTGATACCTCAGAGGAAAAACGATACCATTTAGAACCATGATTACCAAATTTAAGTCCGTATCATCAGTACTGGAAAGCCAGTTAAATCATACTCTTGGGTCTCATTCCCAGAATTTCTGATTCAGTGGGTCTGGAGTAAGGCCTAAGTATTTGCATTGCTCACAAGTTGCTAGGCAATGCTGATACTGCTGGGGCCACATGTGAAGACCTGGTTTTTTAGAACAGAGACTCCTATAGTGCCCCACCCATATCTCTTTACAGCTCTATGTTGGCTCACAGTTGCCACCTTCTGCAGGCCAGAAACATCTATCTTGCCTAAGAGGTTATACAATCCTTACTCCTGACCGTTAATCAATCATCTGATTCAGGAATGCAGCAAGCCATCCTGGATTCCTGTAGTTGAGCCCAGTCTGTGGCACAATTCATAGCTTTCTAGTAGAATCTGACAAAGCCAGGCTCCAGATCAGACTATGTCTCTGCTCAGCTTTCCTCCCCGTTCCAACCTGCTTCGTGTACTCTCTACCTCAGGAGAGTATTCTGTCAATAACGACATGTACAAAACCTCCCATTTCAGACTCTGCATCTAGAGAACTCCATCTAAGATAGCATTCTTATTCAACTTTGAGTCTCAAGCTCCATTTCTTTTTAAATCCATAGCAAATAGCAGTTCTGAAAGCCAGACTTGATTATTTTCTTTATTCTAAAATCTTCCATTTATATAATGAGAACCCAGCCTGAAGGACTCAACTCATAGAATTTTCTTATAATTCATAGTGTAGAGAGGATGGAGGCTATAACTAAAGAAAGTTCCCCCAAAACTCAATGGAGAAGAAGACAAAGAGGTCCTCCAAGGGAATTCACGTTCTCCTGTCCTGGGATGAGGCACACAGGAACTATGAGGCATCCTGTAACAGAGGTTTGTTTTTGCTCCCCTGGGTGTGACTGCACGGTCCTTCTCAGAGAGGCCTGGGTTAAGCATAGTGTCTTGTTAAACACGGCTCTGGAACGGGACATTAGAACAATTGAGAGAGGTGCCCAGGTGGATGGAACTGACCCCACGTGCTCATGTTGAGCAAAGCCTTCAGGTGGTGTGGAGAGCTTTGGAAAGTTCCCACGTATCTGGTCTCAACATTAACGTGCCATTGAAATTCAGATTTCTGGCTTAAAATAGTCAGACCCCTTTTTGACTTTCCCCATTTGCCTACTTCTCCCTATTATTTAAAAAGGACTGTCCATGAGGAGGCAGGAAAGTTGCTTATCCAGTTCTGTGTTGTCCTCTGGTCACTACTGCAAACACCTGTAAAATGGTAAAACTGGTCATCTTGGCATGGCTGATGCTCCCCTTTATTTGCTAACCTGGCCCTCACCTTACATATCAGTGGAGCCACTGATACTTTAAACTTGGCTGGAGTTCTGTTTGTATCATTAGCTTAGGTGTTCGTTTAAGCCGTCCTCTGTGCCATTCCTCCCTCACCCAGAAACTCCTGCTCCCGCCCATGGGCCTGTTAGCCAGCTCCGCTTTCCCTTAGGTTAGTCTTGACCCCTCTCCTGGCTTTAGCACACAGTGGGCTGCAGAGCACAACATAAGCTATTGAAAAGGATAAAATCTACTGTGACAGGTGTCCAACAAAGAGTTTTTTTCTTCCTCAGTTTTGGCAAGGACCCAAAACTCAGCCCTTTGCCTACCCTCCAAAGTAAGATGTGGCCCACAAAATTGGAGCTAACAGAGTCAGAAACAGGTTTTGTGACCCTTAGCTAATAAGCCACCACCATCCTAGTAAAGAGGTTGGAATAGCTAAGTGGGAGAGAGTGACATTTTAGAAAAGGGTTTTGGGAGTGCTGTCAGACTACTGTGAGGTTGTCCTCTCACATCAAACTTAAGAAAGGGGCCTTTAATGGAACCACTAGAAGAATTTTACAGGCGTATCCTGGATCTCAGAGGCACAGTGGCCTGATGTCTAACACCCTACCCTGAGAAATCTAAAGAATAAGTGGTCATTTTTAGCTAGTACTATGACCTCAGACTGAAATAGTGGGACAATGGAGTGATCTGTCCTTTCAGACTTTGTCGGGGCAAAGGATACATGAATACCTGCTATGGACCAGAAGTGGGTCAGAGGTAGTCACTTGTCCCTCAGGATGACTGCAGGAGAAACACCCTTGGCCATGAAATGGGTGTGAGCAGCAAAAACCCATGAAAATACCACACAAGAAGAATCAGTGTTAAACATCTCCAAGGTGCAGAGAGGAGTAAAAGTAGACAGCATGTCAGGAGTTTCCTCCTTTCACCTGCTTTCCTTGCTTTAAGGCTGACGAACCAGAGGCAGCATAACAGGTGAGAAGCAGACGTTCCACACAGGGAAATGGAGAGGAAATCAAGCACCTTGTCCCCCTTGTAGGTAGCTGGCCTGATGCTGGCCCCAGCTGGGGCTGGGAGAGACTCTGAAGTTACAACTTTGATGATTTCCTTGGGCTGGGCATAGAATCAAACTGAGCTTCTTTGGGGGACTGACTCAAAGTGACCGGGTAAATTTTCACACCTTATCTTAACAAATGTGTCTGGCTGGATATTCCATCCAGGACAATAAGAGTCCTAGCTCCTCAAATGTGGGACAGTGGAATCAAGAATACATTTACTTTTAGATGCACTCTTTTAGTCCTGCTCATGCAACATGATATCTTGTAGTTACACTTCTTTCTGAACACCTGAGTTCCACCTCTGTAGAACTGCCTAAATTCTAGCCCTCCCATGGGCACTTCCCTACTTCACTAAACATTTCTCTTTTTCTTCTAAGGTTTCAGACTAGCCTGGACCCGTCGCTAGCTAAAGCTGGTGGAATGTGTTCCTCTCGGAGTCCTGCCTTGCTCATGTGTTGCAAAAGGAAATTGAATGATAGCTCAATAGCTTAGGTTATATTTCAGGTCTTTTCTGGATTGATTTTTGTGTGATTCTTCAATTTTTTTGTTTTTCAAATTTGTTTCACTTTCTTTCTTTCTGCAGCTCTTCAAAATTTTATGGGGCTATGGCCAAGGAGCTGAGCAAATGTAAGTCTTTCACTTGTGTGAGTTATTCACTTTATACACGGTTCCTCAGAGAGAGCTATTCAAGTGGCTTTCACTCCTTAAAGCAAGAAGAACTGTGTGCTTCGTGCTGCGATGGGAATTAAGCTATAAAAGTATCACAGTTCTGTGTAATTTTTAACAGCAAAGATGCTAAGCTTTGGAAAAGGTTATTATATATTCACAGAATAGTTTTCCTGAAAACAATTTCTAATGGTTCTATTATAATTTCCCAGGTCTACACAGTGCCTGGTACAGAGTAGCTGCTCAATGAGTATTTATTAAATAAGTGACTGACATACTGTAATATAATGAAAATACAATATCATTGCCCCTTCTCCACAGGGGGCATGTTCCAAGACTTCCAGTGGATGCCTGAAAGCTGTGGAGAGTACCAAACCCCATATATATATGTATGTGTATATATATTCCAATACATATATATGTATTCATATATATATATACACACATATAGATATTCCAATACATGCATACCCGTGATAAAGTTTAATTTATAAATTAGAGACAGTAAGAGATTAACAACAATAACTAATAATAAAATAGAGTAATTATAATATGCTGTAATAAAAGTTATGTGTCAAACTCCAGTTGACCTCAAGTAACTGAAACTAAGAAAAGCAAAACCATGAATAAGGGGAAACTACTATAATTAATTTGTTATATACCCAGGAGATTAAACTTGGAGATTCACTAAAATGAATCATAGTGTTTATTGCCTAAAAGGGATGCTACATTACAAATTCAGAAGAGATTTTCTAAATGCTTCCTTGTTGCCACTAATCAATGGTGGATACCTTTTTACAATTTGCTGCGCATGCACTGGAATTGTGTCTCATTCTCAGTACCTAACTCATATCTAGCATGAAGCCACTACATGGCCAGCAAAAAAGTCAGCTGTGTTCCTAGCTCCCACAGAAATGCCACAAATTCAACAAACACTATTGAATTACTGATGTTAGACTACCTGAAAAAAATTAAACCCTAGAGTTACTGTAGTTACTACTCCATCCCCCCAGTCTATGTTAATTATTTTTTTAAGTGTAGGTCACTTTCAGGCCATGAAAAAAAAGTCAAGTTTCCTAATGGTATTTTAATTCTGCACAATCCTAGCACACCGTGTCTCATTCTTCTTACTCCCGTGACCTGAATGGTATGTGATGACTCCGGCCATAAAAATCTTACAATGGGCTTCTGCTCACAGAATTGAGTTTACAAAACACATTGTTTGTCTTTTTCCTAAATCAAATTAGGAAGGTGTACTTTTAAGCATTTGCAAACTTCATTCCTAATTAGCTCAAGGACTCTGATATAGACAAACTCTACTCAGAATCAGCAAGGTGGGTGAGTTTTTGTGTGTATGTTAAGGACACCATTCTGGCTATGACGTTCATATGAATTTTAAAAAAAGAGTCAAAGAAAAGAATAACGTTATACATAGTGGCTTTGGATGTTTTAAACTAAAATTAATTCTTAAATTTTGTTCTAATTCATTTTGAAAATTTTTGACAAAATCCACAGTATTTTAAATAATTTAATCTCATTCCAAAACCCACCTTGCCAAGGCAAAAGCATCATCAATGAGACTTGCACGATCAGCAGAGGAAAAGACCTGGGAAGAGGAAAAAGAGGTAAGAAACATGATGCTTAAAGTAAAGTGTTAAGATGCTGTTCTTAGAATGCAAATGAAACAATCATAGTCATTGCTACTCTTACCTTGGGGTTGGTGTTAAGACTGGTAGCTATCAGGTCCCAAGTTGGTACTTCATAATTTACACGATAAAACCCAATGTGATCTGGGTTTATTTTGAGAAAACCATTTCCACTAGGATTAGAAGGGTTCAAAGTGATTCCTGTGATAGTAAATAAACACTAATGAGAAACACACTTGCATGTAATGTAAACACAGAGAAATTAGGCCCAGAGGGTAAAGAAAGAAGAGAAGAAATATTAAGTCAAAGAGTTGAGTTTGACTTATATCCAAACCCCAAAGCCTAATTCTTATTTTGCTGCCCATTAGAATGTCACTGTAATATGTGAACTGAAAAAAAAAAAGAAATGTAAATAAGTGGTGTGTAATTTGTGATTTGTATTTTTTACTGGCAGAAGCTTACCAAAGGGGTAAAATAATTTTGTGATCATCAATCTTTCAATAAAAGAAAATAAAGCCTAAAAACAAGGAGGTCATGATGGATTAATCACACAAAGAATATTCACTGGAACAGCCTGGCAAGGGGACAAAAATGTAAAAACATTTAAAAGAATAGTTTGTTTATTAAAATCAACATTCAAATTGATGGAAATGGCTATTGCTAACCAGGATGATTTGAGAATCAGCAAAACTTTTAAAATGTCAAGGCTTGTGCTAGAACTGAAATCCAAACGTGACATTTTTTTACTTTATAATCCATTTCATACTTGCTCTTTCAATTTTATCTTTGTAAAGTCTTCTACTTTATTTCAATTGATTATATCAATGCTTTTTCATCAATGGATTTTTCTGAATTAACTTTTTAAAATAGCATCCACTAGTTATATAAGGCTCCAGTAAATAGATTTTAGGAGCTCAACATTGAAGGAACACAGACTTACGATTTAGGTAAAATACACCCTTCACATAATAGCTATGCTCTGACATGACCAGATTTGTTAGGAACACTCCTATACTTTTAAGTAAATAAATATCTATATATAGTTTGCATGGATAATGTACAATTTAAATAAGGTGTGAGATTACTTAGTATATCTGAGGAACCGCAAACAGTCTGGTGAACTGACAGTGTAGAATGTGGTACTGGAAAATAAAAGATGAGGCCAGAAATAAGGGCTGGGGCTTCACTGTGCAGCTGTGTTAAGGAATCCATCTTCTGAGGATGATAAGATGGTAAAACTTTTTAGCAGGGAAACAACATGCCTAAGTCTGTTTTCTAGAAAGGTAATTCTGATAGTGGTGTGAGAGCGACGTTGGAAGGAGATTCCAGAGTCTGCTGTAATAATGTCGGGCAGAGAGAATGAGGCTCACCCTAAAATGGAGATGGTGAAAACAGAAAAGAGATGGTGTGTACGAGAGACACACCACAGGTAAAACCAGCACGATCCTCTTTCTGACTTGATGTGGAGAGTTAGCCAGTGGGAAAATGGCTTGCATGACTGGATGAATCATGAATTTGCCCTTAGAGAACAGAGGAGTATGCGTCAATTTGGGAGGAAAGGTAATTTAAATTTTGGAAGTATTTGCAAGGTTTGGAAGATATCCAGGACACAGTAGTTTTTCATAATGTATTTGTACCCTCTTCAACAAGACAATAAGTTTCTTGAGGACCTTTCAGAAAAGGCACTTGACAAATTATAAACTTTTACCTCACTCATGTAGTATTTCTTTCTTTGTCATTCTCCCATGGACAAGTTGTTAAAAGGAAGCTAATCTTTTGGCAACGTACACATACACTTTGAATGTTTGTGTCGGGGAGAGCCTCTTGCTAAGCACAGGGCCATGTGTTACAGGAGAAAGAGCATGGACTTTCAAGTCTGACAGATCAAGGATAAAATCCTTGCTCTGTGACTTACTAGTGGATTGATCTTGGCGAAATCGCTTGACCTCTCTGTGTCTCAGTTCACCATGAGGGAAATGGGGATAAAGTTCCCTCACAGGGCTGCTGTGAAGATCAAATGAGATAACGCAGTGAAGTGTTGGTCATACAGTTGTGTGCACAACAGATGGTAACTACCCCCTTACTATGAAAGGGGATATGCCTCCAGTTCTATAAATAGCAAAGCAAATATAAATAACATTGAGAAGTTCCTGGCAATCCATCTAAATACTGCAGTATTTTAGTGTGCTTTATATATACCTAGTTAAGCCTGTCTAAAGTTACTGTGATTTTTCTCACTTTATAGATGAGGAAGCTGAGATCCAGGAAATTAGTAAGAGACTTTCCAAGTTCACGTTACTTTCAGAACAGTCATCAACAGCAAAATACTGTTGGTTGTTTAGTTACATAATGAAGCAATCGGGACTAAAATACTGATGCTTATTCCAGATAGAGAATGGAAGTAACATGTTTTTGTCTTCTGTATGAATGTGTATTTTCCATATACATGCACACACACACACAGAAAATGCACATAATGGGACCTTATTGTTTTTATAGTTAGTAATCATTTTCATTTGGAATTCTATTGTAAGCACCTGACATTTTGTTTTATATACATGAAAATAGAAATTTAATGGTCACATAATACTCTATCATTCAATTTATGAATTACTTTATTTTGTTTCTTGCTGATTTTATGCACAAAAGTGTTGCATGTTTTGAATGAATTAACTTTTGTGTAGGTGCTTCTTCTAGAAAATTTTTTTCTATTATTTTTAGATGATATAGAATACAAATAACTATACCGTTTCAAAATTTCATGCAGTGGCTATTTAATTTCAACCCAAATAGATTTCAGTAAGAGAGCACACATAATAATTCCTTAATGTACTACTTTATATAAATAATTACAACAAACTTTAGACAACTAGATAGCTTATGATAGCCTGATATTTCTAGAAAAATAAATATTTTTTCTTTGGTTATAAAAATGCTGTGTTGCATTAATCTTTATGTGAATTATTTTTCAGTGTAAAATGGCAGCTTATATATTATTAAATTTTATATATCACATATAAAGCAGCTGAAAGATAAAGGGTAATAATTTTTACTTATGACACACAAATAGTGCTGGGGAGCTAAAAATTTCAAGGGGGGTGATGTACTATCAGGATTTGGAGTCAAGAAGAAAATTTCTATCTCCGGAACTAAGACTAACATGAAACATTGTAAAATGCATTGCTTATCCATTTGTGGCAGTGTCTTCAACAAGTTACTTAGTCAAGAAAGTATTAGTGATTCTGTCCCTCCTCAAACTCAGCACAAGGCCTACAGAATCTCCCAGAGAAGTATAATATTAATATTTAATATAAAATAAACAGAAATCTGGAAAAATGCCAACTGGCTACCCTGATGAAGACTGGCACTGGCTGTGATTTGGTGATGGGGAAGGCATAACTGCAGAGAAGGGTTGGATGGACAGTGAAGATCTGTCGGTGTGTCTCAGTCTGCCCAGGGAACCAGGCACCCAAGTGGGCTGGTATATATGTTCCAGGTCTTTCGACATATCTGCTCCTATGGAGAACAGTGTATGCGGCAGAGACCTGTCAGTTATTTAGCACACTGTTCCCACTTCCTCCTGGGTGCACAGCTGCACTGAATTTGTCGGCCTCCTTTGCAGTTAGGTGGCAATACACGACTGAAAACTGTCCATGAATGTGGACAAAACTAGTAAGTGCTCTTCTTCCAGGCCTGGTCCCTTCATTATCTTCCTGTGTCATCTGACCAAATGCTGAAGATCCCACTGGGGAGTCCAAGATCCAGGAGGGAGGCGGAGCCATAAGAAGTAAAAAATAATTTCTAAGTCCTTATATGGGGGACAACCACCTAGGAGAAATGGCAAGTCAAGAAAACTTCCCTTGGACTATTGCATGAATAAGAAATTTTTATTTCATGCAGTCACTGCTGATAGCCTCTAAATTAAATAATTAGACTCCCCTGGTTAATGTAATACATCAGGCTACCACTGTATGACATCTCTAAATAACTGATCTACCTTAGTTCTCTCTTTATCCTTATCGAATAAACTTTCTTCCTGGAAAGGGATAACCTAATTACCAGATATAAGTATTTTGGTTCACTTTGGCAAGTACATTCTTATTTATATAAATAACAAAATAATGTTCTGATACTCTTGACTTATGTGAATAAATCTTCTAAGACTTGGTTGACTAGGGCTGAATTGATGAAACTGAGCTTCTGAATCTGCAAAGCTGAATCATTAATTATCCAACCAAAATTCAAACATTCCATAAGGCTCAACTTGAAAGAATAAAGAACATCTCTTGCTCTTTCTTTGTTATTAAATCTTAAAATATATTCCCATCATTTCAGTATGAAAAATTTAAATATGACTACCATCAAATTTTAGTAATATTCTACTTATATGTAGTCAGAATTTGGCCATCTAAACCAGCCAGAATGGGTTCCCAAATATGAAATCAGTCATCACAAAGTCCTGATGAAGGATGATGCCCTAGATCCTCTCCTAGACCCTAACTATTTAAAAATGCCTATTTTAGAATATTATGTTTTAGCAAGATTAGTTATCTGATATCATGTGATAATCTTCAGTTATTCTAAATGTTAGAAAGCAGGAGGTTAAAACAAAAAGGTGGAATACTACTAAACGTAGATGCACTGACAGTAGCCAAAATAGCAGGTAACACTAAGGACAGAGGCATGGCGGATGCACAGGTCATCTCTAAAAGCACAGCAGCATGGTGGCAAGCAAGCCTTTATTAAGCAATGACTTACTAAACTCTTAGCAAGTTTTTGGATGTGTGCAGCACCCTGTTGGGAACAGGGTGGGCAGGGGACAAGAAGTCTGTTGTGTGGTTTGTATCTTTAGGGAGCTTATAATTTACTTTAAAAAGAAAAGACAAATCACATGAAACTTAAACAGCAATGGTGCTGTTTAATATATAAAGTAATAATACTAGGAATAAGAATTAATAAAACTGACAGCATAAAATACTAAAACTGACAGCATAAATGACTAAAAGAAAGTTTTGTGGTAAGAGCCACAGAAAAAGGATCTTAGCTGGACAATCGCAAAGCTGGTAGAGATTACAGTAAAAATTTTTTAAAATCCCAAAAACAATTTATAAAGAAAGTAAGAAAAAAGCCCAGATGGCAAGAAGAGAGATTTTTCAGGGCAAGGTTCTCTCCTTTTGTTATATATAACATGTAAATAAAAGACCTTGGGGGAAGTCCCACTATTGCCAGGGAAATTTCTAACTGGTGAGTCATCAAAGCAGCCAAGAGGAGGGAGGTAAGGCTGGTAACCTGAGCTGACTGCCCATTCAGTACACTCAGCTGAGAGGGGAGGGTGTCCCCAAATGGGAAATTGGGACTTAGTGTACAGCCTAAGAATGGAGCAGGCACTTTGATGTAGGAAGAGATGGCTAGTTTGCTTTTGGCTAAGTGACTCATCATCATGATTCTGAAGTTTCAGATAAAAATAGGTTTTGTCATCAAAGCTCTGAGGGCATTAGAGTTTATTAATTAATTCATTGATTCATTGATTCGTTCATTCAATAAACAATTACTAGGTACCTACAGGAGATATAGAAAAACAACAAAAGATAAGCTTCATTTCCTCAAGGAATATTCTAAGGAAAGGGGCGAGACAGGTGAGTCAATAGCTACAGGGAAAAAAAACGTGTTAACTGTAATGACAGACAGACAGAGAGTCACTGTTGAGAGCCCTCTGCTCTCTTCCTTTCATGCTAGTGTTCACTGTCCAGAGCACAACTCTTGCCTACACTCGGTCAAGTCCTTCACCCCTTTAAACTCTACCTTTAGGCCCCCTAACTCTAAGCCTAGATGTCTCTTTCTTTATGACCTTTCCTGAACCCCCAAATCCAGGCCAGTGCTTCTCCAGGGAGCTCCCTTGGCTGTCACCACAGGAAGCACTTACGACACAGCATTATAGGTGCCTGCTGACGGGCCCACACCCTCCCTGGACAGTCAGTGCCGCAGGGTAAGCACTGCGCTTTTCCCCCTTTGGTTTGTCTCCATGCCTATCCCCGTGTCTGGCACATAAGTCAGTTCTCAATAAATACTTGCCTGAAAGAATCGATTATTTATTTAATTAACTAAAGATGCAATTGATTATTCAAATACTCTAATATATAAATAATATATGAAAAATCTTCCTTGTTGTTAACTTTTAAAATTTGCTCTTTTTTAGAGAGAGGGGAAGGAAGGAAGAAAGAATGAGAGGGAGAGAGAGAGCAATGCGCAAGAGATACTTGGTTGCCTCTCACACGGCACCAACGGGGAACCTGGCCTGCAACCCAGGCATGTGCACTGACCAAGAATTGAACTGGGGACCTTTCAATTGGTAGGCCGGCACTCAGTCCACTGAGCCACACCAGCACTTGAGTAAGCTTTAGTTATCTGGAAAATTCACTGTGTGGAAACCTCACTTTATAAAAATTATGGGCAAATTGTGTCAGTGTAAATCAATTATTCATGCTTTTAAATTTGTACACAGCAAATCAGGCAGTTTCCAAGACATTTCTCCAACCTTTAGTTAACCAATGGTGACCAATGGGGAAAATATGTGGTAATAGTTAAATCAAATCTACTGAAAACCTCCCAAAGGAATCTTGGCCTTATTGTGCCTTTAATCAGTGCTATTACACATTTTTAAAGCTGTCTTTCTTCTGATTCTCCATCTTCCTTTGGCAAATGTGCTTATGAGTATGAAAATAATCAGAAGACAGCTAAGAAAAAATAGAACTTAGTACTCAAACATAGCATAATCATAAAATACCAAGAGAAAATGCAGACAACTGTAACTGAACAACAATAAAATAATTGTTTAAAAAAAAGAATAGCATTTGGTATGAAATTTCACCCTGGATTTTTAAGCATGGAATTATTTAGATCACCTATCTTTTATTTGCATATATCTATTTGCTCCTGCAAAATATTCTAAAATATTAGACAGGTATTATTTCCCGTGGCAATTAAAATTTTACCCCCACCACTCCCCCCTCACCCCAGCCAAACCCACCTCCCCCCCTTACCAAATGCTGTTCTGAAACCACGTCTTAGTGTGAGGGGATGAAGAAGTGTCTCATTTGTCTTAGATAAGCAATGGTTTTGAAACACAAAACAATACGATGGTAAAGTATAAAAAGCAGGATTCTCCTGGGATGGGTGCTAAAGCATGGCTCATGTTATTTTTTCAGTGATTCGAAGGAGACAGCACGTTGTAAGTTCCCCTTGTTTCTACATAAGTAAAATTTTCCAAGAAAGAAAAAGACAAATCAATGGAGACAGGATACAGAGATACATACATTTCAGTTTAAGTGAGCAGAACAGTCACAGCTGAATTTTAACACAGGCAAGTGCCAGGTAATTCATTTAGGGAGCTGGTGGGTGGGTGGATGGACTGATGGGTGAGTGGATATAGATACTGATAGTGCCTTGAGCCATTAATGACAACTCACAGCTCAGAAAAGCTAATTTGAAGATTCCAATATGTTGATTTGGGAAAATGATAGGTTTAACTTAATAACAGCATTTAAAAAACCAGGCTTGTCATATAACATTTAAAAAAATTCAACAGTTTACTAATCTGGTATAAAGAAATAAAGGAAAGGAAGAAAGGAAAGAAGGGAGGGAGGGGGGAAAAAGAGAAGATGATGACATGGACTGATCTTCCAGCTGTCGAACACATGACACTTCTCCTTTGAATATGGAGTTTATATCGTGTCAGTCATGGGAAATCATTACAAAGAGTATCTCAGGGTAGGAAAGGTCTCATGGCTGTAGGTGAGTATTTATACACGTCGGTAAATTATTTAAGATATCTCTTCTAGCTAAAATTTACATTATAGGTTTCAGCTTTACTGATTTTTTTACATTTATATCATATTAATCCAAGGAAGAAATAAATTGATGACATTTACCTCTTGTTTCTGATCTATTGTAGAATGTAATACTCGACACATTATCTTCAGTCCATTTAACTGGAATATTCCACGTGTAACTAAAGTGTTTTAAAAAGAAAGATTTAACTTTTATTACTAAGGAACTAAAACATATCCAAAGTAAATATAATTAAAAGGCAATAGGCAAGCATATGTTCTTTGTAAATGATCACCCAGCATATGCACTGCAATGAATACAGTTAATACAAGGTTCTTGAGTGATGGAGACAGGCCATGTAACTGCTTTCCATTTCCATAAACCTCTAAAACTCAGAACTTTGGATCAAAAAAGTAGCTGAAGATAAAGATAACTATTTCAATAAAATGCCTTGAGGCTCTGGGAGAAAGATACTGCATAAATGTAACATCATATTATAACACTGAGCATTCATATACACACTTGCACATGCTCCAATATGCTATAGTTTCTGTTAAGAACACAGAGCATTTTTAGAATTTAGAAGGCAATCTTAAAATGGTGTAAAGAAATAGCACATTTTAGAAACTACGCTGAAGTGACACCACCACCATCATCACTTCAAATTTCTCATGCTCTAAAAATCTCCTATTTAGAACCATTTGAATCAGTACACCAAGAAAATACCATCAGGCAAGCGTGTCTTAGTTTCCGCTTGCTACTTAGTATTTTCTTGTGGTGGGGTGTGGGCAGAGGAGGTTACCTTTGTACTTTGATACAATATATATTTAACATTTTTGTCTTAAAAACTCATAAAGGAGATCTTAAATGATATATGACCCCTGTGTTCATTGCAGCATTATTTACAATAGCCAGGATATGGAAGTAACCCAAGTGCCCATGAATAGATGAGTGGGTATAAAAGCTGTGATTTGCACAATGAAATACTATTCAGCCAGAAAAAAAAAGAATGAAATCTTACCTCTTGCAATAGCATGGATGGATCTAGAGGGTATTAATGCTAAGTGAAATAAGCCAGAGAGAGAAAGACAAAGACCATATGATTTCACTTACATGTGGAATCTAAAGAACAAAACAAACAAAATAGAAACAGACCCATAGATACAGAGAACAGACTGGCAGTTGTCATGGGGAGGGGGTTTGGGGCGCTGGATGAGAAGGTGAAGGGATTAAGCAGTACAAATTTGTAGTTACAGAATAGTCACAGAGATGTAGATTGCAGCGTAGGTAGGGAATAGAGTCAATAATATCCTGGTAACTATGTATGGGGCCAGGGCAGTGGTCCCCAATGGTTTTGGCACCAGAGACCAGTTTTGTGAGAGACAATTTTTCCATGGATGGAGGTGGGCTGGAGGGGCAGGGAGAGGACTGGGGGCGAAGCTCAGGAGGTGATGCAAGAGAAGCTTCACTCCTTGGCCCACCACTCACCTTCTGCTGTGCAGACGCTTCCTAACCAGCCACGGACCAGTAATGGTCTGAGCCTGGGAACTAGGGACACCTGGGCCAGGTGGGTATCTGAAGCAGTGGGGGGCCACTGTGTAAAGTACATGATTTTCTAACTACTTTGCTATGCACATGAAACTAGTACAGAATAATAATCATTGTAAACCGTAACTGAAAAATAAACTAGATAAAAACAAATTAAATGAGATTTTAAATGTCTTTTTCATTATTTGTTCTCATATCATCTTCTATCAATCAGAAAAATACAGGAAATCTAGGGAGAAGAAGAGTCTGTTTGGGTTTCAACTCACAGCTGGCCTTGCTTTTCTTCATCTGTTTAAGCTCCTCATAGAAAATGGGGGAATGATATTTCCTATTTTCAGTATATAATACACTTTATATCATTCAGGGAGAATGTATTTTGCTATCTACATGAGAGAAATTATGTTCATAGTGAAACAATTGTTTCATAGTGATTGAAATGTCTTACAGGGTTGAGTTTTCACTAGCTGTCTTGGAGGAGTCTATTGCAGTGGAATGTTTGCGGTTGCAGGTTTCACAGAACCAATACTAAGTGGTTTGCTGGCCGCTGCAGCAGACACTGTCAGTGCTCCAGCCTGACCCGTGAGTCTCCCTGTCCTGTTCGTACACCCCAGATTCCACTGTGTCTTCCCTGCGATGGCCAGCACCTGGGTCTCCCTGCCGGAGCACTGCCCTCTGGCTGCCTGAGCAAGGAAAGCCAGAAGGGCCAGAGAACTTACATTCTTGGATGCAGCCTTGAGCCAGCGACGGATGGGCATGAGACTCTTCCTTGCCGCATCCGTCAGGACCTCTCTGAAGCACCGTCTTCTGCAAGACCTGCTTGATATTGTACCCTTTTTTGCCTGATTTCCCACTTCCCAGTCCTCTGTGAGTCTTTCTTGGAAACAATCCTAATGAGTGGCTTTCACTTGAAGAATCACCTTAGGGTCTGCTTTTAGGGAAGCCAACCTAAGAGTGATCCCTGGTAGCTTCTCAGACAGACAAAGAAGCATTTTTAAAAGTCCCGTCCTACCTACACATTTCACTCTTTCACTGCTCTGCTCATTGCTGCTGCATGTAAACCTCTAATATTTCATTCCTCCTTGCCTTTCCCCAATGCCAACCTGATTGAAACAACAGAGCCCCATGCACACACTCAACTGTTTCTTCCAAAACATGGTGTCTGGGGCTGCACTGTGCCTACAAGTGGGCACAAATTAGACTGCCAAGGTTATGTTAAAAATGTTGCTCTGAGGTCTGTAAGAGTATCATTAAGACAAAAAGGATAGAGGGTTGAGGCTATATTGTTTTATAGTTTTAGAATCACTTAACAGGATCTACTCTAGTTGAAGCTGAGTAAAATAATAGACTATAGAATACAAAATGTCAAGCAATGGAAATTACATCAATGAAGCAATAGTCTCCTATATGTTATCTAAAATTCAGGAGTATCAGATTTCATTTTTAAAAGTATAATTCACTTTTATCTTTATACCTAACAATATAATAGGCTCTGGCAGTATTCAATATGGTCACTTTAATGTTCAACAAGGAAACTGACTCTGGCCCAGATAACACCCCTACACCCACCCTTCCACACTTAGTGGCCTGTTAAAGATGTGAGTTCACCTGACAGTGAATTCCCCCTGATGGAGACATGGACTGGCCCTAAGAGATGGCTGAGGCCATGGTGTTAAAACCATAACTTACACCATTTGGATTATAAAAAGTTTCTGGTCAGTAAGAATTCCCTAATCTTGGAATATTTAAACAGTGAGAAAGAGAAGGATGCTATTGAGTTTATAGTGCGACTTAACCGACCACTCTCTACCTGACATGGAAATATCTAAACAGGGAGCAGGAGCCCACTAGGGCTGGAGAAGGAATTCATTATTTTCTGGGGGCACCAAAGAATATATTACGATCTAAATCTTCAATCAGGTGAAAAATATGGAAGAATGACTTTTGATATGTCTTTGTCTCACTTATTTGCTCAGGAGCAACTACCAATTTTTAACAAGTGAAGCATCTGTTTCCTGGGTTTGTTTTTCTATGCATATGTAACTATGTTTTTCTTTAATGGTACAATTTGATTGACTTTATGATAAATGAGCACTAAAAATCATGCATCTATCAACCTAAATAAAGTAAAAACACTAGCTGAAGGTAGAAATTAAATATTAGAGAAAATATAAATGTTAACATAATTCCATGTTTTAAAACTTGAATGCAATTTATAGTTTTATTATGACTTAAAAATTAATTTTAGATGTGAATATATATTTAGTTCACTTCTAAATAATTTTTTTCTTCTGTGTGAAGAAGAATCCATAACCAAGGAGCAATTTTTAAAAATCCAATTTCTCTAGTTCACAAACAGTGTTAATGAGTCTTTTGGCTCAAGGAGTCCGTGGGTGCTTTAGACAGAAGGGAACAATTACAGTGCTGTTCACCCGGCGGAAGTTTGTTTCTCCAGAGAGGAGTCTTTCTTCAGTTTTAAATGCGGCCAATCTAGTTCGCTAGAACATAAAACAGTAACTATAAAATAAGCAGTTTACAGTTAACAGGGAGATCAGAGTTTATTATGTTGATAACAAGTCACCTCTCTGTTTCTACTCATTCTTATACTGTGAAGAAGAATGAAAAACGTTTTTGCCATCATAATTTTTGCTTCCCAAAGTCAACAAAAGATAAAGAAGTATACACAGATACTCCCTGGCTGATCTCACTTGGTCTAGGAACTCAAATCTTCCTTTGTTTTGGGGAGAAGTATTAATTTTCAGAACTCGGATGAGAGTAAGGCATCCAGTGTCTCTGCAGTTCCTTTGCGCCGGGAGGGGAGTGCGGCCTGCCTGAGGGCCCCGGTAGGGAGGCTGGGCGCACGCCTCCACTGAGAGCACCGGGGGCTTTCTCCGTGTTTCTCCGGTGCAGGGGCCAACCAGTACCTTGCAAGTAGCTAATTTAATAATTCTCAGTGCTCTTCATTCTCTGAGGTCGTGGACATAAAGTATTTTGCCAATTTGAATTTTTGTAAACACCTGAGTGTGCTGTTAGTGACTTAATTCCCAAAGCTCTGAATTGGAAGCCAGAAAACAGGGTCTGTTATTTACTGCATAGATTACTTATCACAAAGTGTGCCTATAACGACCTTGCATTTCTCTAGAAAAATGGCTATGAACACTAGACAACAACATTCTAAAAGGAGATTGTTTTTGCAAAATGCATCTGATTGAATTCCCTGAACATTGTTTTGTTCTTTAATTAGGACTTTGAGCTCAGCCTAGTCTCTGAAATATCATCGGCCACACGTCTCCAGCCCCCCACAGTGTGGTGGATTGTCCCACCGGCTCTCCTCTCTCCCCACAGTGTCGCCCTAACCGGTCTCCTTGGCCCAATCTTCGCCCTCTAATCTGTTCTCCACAGTGCAGCCAGAGGGGAACTTTGAAAATGTAAGTAAGATCCACCAATTCTCTCCTTAAAGTCCTCGAATTAGTATACCGTTGTTCAAAATCTTGAACATGGTCTGCATGCCAGCATCTGCTTCCCCCCCCCTCCCCGCTACACCTCCCACCACTCTTCCCAGCGCCTCTGGATGGCCCGGTTTCCTGGGGCCAGACTGCCTGCGTTCAGGTCAAGGCTCCATTGCTTACACTCTGTGTAACTGTGCATAAAGAATTTAATCATTTGCTGCCTCCGTTTCCCCATCCGTTGTAATAATACACTATAAATAGTGTTTAAAATAGTGCCAGCTACTTAGAAAATTCACAGTGAGTGTTGCATGTTACACATTTCATGCTCCTTTTTAACTCTGGAGCCCTCAGGTATGCATTTTCCGTTTTGAACACCCCTGACGGCCAACCCCCCACACCAATTTACTCAGCTTAGAAATCATTTTCCTGAAGAAAGAAATCCTCTGTAGCCCTCCGACCCCTATACGTCCTGACCTACCCATTAATTCAGGCTCAGCCTGTCAGTGGGTACATATGACAGGAGAGAATAATTGCTGTGAAGCTTCCAAATGGAAGCTTGCTTCACAAGGGGGAAATACTTTTAAATTTTAATATCCAAAAGCTCCACCAGTATTAAATTTGGCCAATCTAATTTGCTAGAACATAACACAGTAACTCTAAAGAAAGGAGGTTATAGTTCTTAAATGCAACACTTTCTGAGACATTTCACACCCTACAATTCTCCTTCCTCGTGTTATCCTAATTGCTACTGAATAATTGATCTGTGATGATTTATATATGTGACTATAAAATAAGGCCGATGAGACTATTAAAAAAGAGATAAAGATGGTGAAAGGTCTTCCCAGTGGAAATCAGGCAGTGGAGATTAGAGGCCACCTGAGGTGGGGTGGATACAAAATTTTTTCCACACAAACTGTATTAAGAAGTTGAAAGAAGGGACAATGAAAATTGGCATGGGTGAGACTGGACGATGTCCAAGGGGACCAGTGCCACACTGTGCAGCCCCCATATAGCCAGGATCCAGCCTGGGAAGAGGCTCAGCTGGGTAACAGGGGTCTGGAGTGATAACCCCAAAGGGGTACACTGAGGGCTGGAGGTCCTGAGATCCTGATTTTGTTCATTCCACTGGGAGTGGCTGGCACTTCAGAAACATATGTACAAATAATGACTCAGTTATACATAAAGAGATATAGTATGAAGACTTTTATACAAGTAGCATTTATACAAGGGTGATAAGCTGTGAAATTATCAGTCGTGTTGCACATGTTTTGTCAGCTTTTACATATTTCAGATTTTTAAAAGTCTGGCAACTAGAGGAAATGACATATTTGATTTGCAATTTTAATTGAAATTCTTAGAATACCTTAATTCATAGTTGTATTTGTCTAGATAGTTCTGATTTTATAGTTAAAGGTTTGATTCTTAATATGTTGAAAATGTCCAAGAAATTTGATATATTCATAAATTTTGATTTGTTAAATTCATAAAAATGTATAGGAAAGTTTTAAAAATTAGACTTATAAATCTGTGTCTTTAGGTGTTTGTATTTTGAAATTATAAGTGGAATTTAATAAAATTGTAAATGATGTTGAAAAACTTCTTAGAAGTGATACATGCAAGAGAATTTGAGTTTGTAATTGCTGTTTAAGTGCTCAGGAAAGTTTCATTTGTGCCGTTAGTAAGTAAAACATCCTTAAGCATATTCTGATATCTTTTCCCTTTCAAAGGTGACTTCAGTTTTGGGAAAAGCCAGAAGTTGCAGGGCACCAAATCTGGGCCGTAGCAGGGCTGAGTTACCGGGGTGACTTGATGTTCCACAAAAAGACTGCACGAGGCGTGGTGCATGAGCGGGAGCACTGTCTTGATTAAGCTGCCCAGTGCCAGTTGCCCACAGCTGCATTCTTCTGAATCATCTGAATGGTTTCCTCAGAGGAATGTTCAAGCTTAATGCAAAATTGGATGCAGGTTTGTTGCTCTACTCGCTCAGTCATTTTGAATGTGATGGCCACACAGTGCACATGCTCACTCACTGGTGTCTACTGTCCCTACTGACTAGCGCAGTGAAGTCATCATTGCTCACACATGTGCATTCCAGTCCACTCTCCTTAGCTGCCAGGTTACATCGAAGTCCTGAAATTGTTCATTTTGTATTAATGATCACTGGACTTTTTCCAGATAGACCTCCTACGTTCTTCTCTACAGTCTAATTCCATGGCCAAAAGTCATGTAAATAAATAAGATTTCCCCTAACATCCTAACATAAGGGTCAAATGGACCCTTTTTTTTTATACTTGATCAATGGCATGAAATCATTCTACCTGCTTCATATTTTGAATCACAATTTTTACATATAACTATTTATTTATCTCTTTATAATTGAGTGGAATGATAGGTCTTCATCAAGTCCTCAAGTTTTTCCATCCTCCCAATCACTCTTTTTCCAGGAGATCACCGACCTTACCCTAGTCACCTGCTATGGCTCAGGGCCCTGAGCCCCCTGGATCACTGCCGGCCTGCTTTTCCTTTCCTGGCTTTCTTAGGTGGGATGCACTGTTGCCTGGATCTCATTTCCTCTTTTATTGATGCATTCATATTTTTTCTCTCCCTCTTCCAAACCTCCTGGAGTGCAGTCTTAGTAACTTGGAAGAAGTGCTGTGTGGAAAGCATTTTCTGGGACTGCATGTCTGGCTACATTTTTACTGTGCTTTCTTTGCATTTGGTTTAGTTTCACGGGGTAGAGAATGAGAATGGGTTGAAAGTATGTTTTGTCTCATCATTTTAGACAATGGCTCCATTTTCTTCTTGCACGCAGGGTTGATGTGAAGAAGACTGACGCCACACTAACTCGTGCATGCTTGTTTTCTGAAATTTTAGGAGGCTGTAGCTAGGTATTTGTGAACGCACTACACGAACGTGTATCAATGGGGTCTCTTCATCAGAATCCTTGTGTCCTTTATTATTTCTTGATGTAACTCAAGTTTCTCTGTTTTCTTGCCCCTCAAATTTCTCTGTCTTCTTTTTATGTGAGACTTCTACTAGTTGGCAGCTAGACTTTCCATATTTGTCTTTTCTTTCCTATTTGCCAGTTCCATGTGTACTTGTCTTATATTTTTAGAAAATGCCTCAAATTTCTTTGGTCTATTAAATATTTTTACAATCCAAAATTTAATCTTCTAGAGACCTTTTGTGTTCTCATTTTGTCTTTTAAAAGTCATCCTCTTAGGCAATGGGTAGAATAGGGTCTTTGATCTCTCACTCTGTTCCATAAATTTATTCTGTTTCCTCAATTATATTTCTTACAAAGACAGGCGTTACGTTTGTCCTGGTGGAATTTTATCCTTTATGATTTTAGATTCTTTTCATGTGTTTTTTTAATCCTTGATCATCCATTCATATTTTAAAAATGACAAAATTGGTTATTCTTAATGCCTGGTATGTAATCACTCTACTGTTGAAAAGGGAGTCACACACACATACACATTTTATTGATTGATTTTAGAGAGACAGAGGAAAGGAGAAAGAGAGAGAGAGAGAGACATTGACTTGTTGCTCTACTTATTTTTACACATTCACTGGTTGATTCCTGTGTGTGCCCTGACCAGGGATCAAATCCACAGCCAAGCACGCAGGGACAACACTCTAACCAACTGAGCTACCCGGCCAGGGCAGGAGTCATGTTTTTCTGACACTGTCTTCCCCAGTGACCAGGAAGTCTGACTGGCAGCTCTGTGCATGAATGAAGGGAGCTGGTATCTCCACCCACCCACCCTACCATAACGAGGGAAGATTTACTCTGGGTGTCTCAGCCTAAGAGAAATCCTTAGCTCTCCTCTACTGATATAAGTCAATTTTTTTAGACAAACAAACAAAAAAAACCCTCTGGAATTCTGCCTTGGGTCATTGCCAGACTTCTGAGAGCTCTGGACAGAAGGAAGGATGGCAGTAGATAAAGGAAAAGTGGAGGGCAAGTTCCAGGGCACAGTGTCCTGAGTCTAGAATTCAAATTAGTTGCTTATTTTCATCCTCATTTCTCACTGCTGCCCCCAACTCTTCACACTCACTGAGCCCAGAGCCTGTCTAGGGAAAGGGAAGATTAGCTTTCACTTACACTACAAATCTCTTTTCATTGTTTGCATCTTCCTTAGTTTGTCTTTTGTCAATATTTCTCCTTCTGTTTTCCTTCTTCTAGAATGCTCTGGTGCATGGAGCCCCTTCCCTTTCTTTTCTTTTCTACGTTTCTTTCAGCACTTCTATTTCTTTATTCAGTGATATCTGGGAAGAACAGGACTTTGATGCATTTTGAACCTGGAGACCACTAAGCAATTTTTGAATGCCTTTGTTTCCCTAAAGACGCCGTACTTTTATATCCCCCATCAATTATGTACTGAAGAGCAAGATCTAAACAAATGGCCATTACTTCCATCAAATTTCTACTTTTCTCTTGAAATGCATTATAGACCCTTACCCAAGATCTGAAGGTGGTTGAGAAAGATCAGCTCTTGCGTCCAGTAGAAAGCGTTTCTGTATGATGGTCGTCTTATTTTCCACATTAAGTACAGGATAACCCATTTGTTGGGTCCAGGTGTCCATTACTTCTTTCACTGGTAGATTACTTGCCTAAGATTTTAAAGACATGGAATAAATAATCAGATAAAGGAATGATTGGTAAATCATTTGTTAATAAAACAAGGAAATATTTGGGTATATACTCCTCCTTACCTCTTCAAGTGCTCCCCAAAAATCTGAAGTTTTTGCATTCTTAAATTTGTATTTTGCCAAATAAGCCTGTATGTGAAAGAGAACAAGTTCTTTAGGAGTCACTGTTTGCCTTTCTCACGCTTTACCAACACAACCTGAACCCCCTGGACATATTTCCCTGAGAAGTATAATATAGCAAGTGTACCTGGAATGAAAATGAAATGATACACGGTATGGAAAACATTGTTAAGCTATAAAAACACTGAACAAACAATAACTTACTTATAAAGCATGAGAAATATTTTTTCTTATTAACTAGATAGGGTTTTTTTAATCAATGGAATTGTGAACAAGAGAGAGAAAGAGTTTTTCATTTTTTCGGGATAAGCAATACAACATATTTAAGGGGAGTCAAGTGTCCAGCAAACAGTCAACAGCCCCTAACATTTCTGGTCTACTCGGAAGGAAGTCCCAGTTCTGTGATCTTTACTCAGCGGTGCTAGCCTGCCCACTACTGGCTGCATCTCCTACCTTCAGTTGTAGCGGTGTTTTCTCATCTTGGGCACTGTGTGACCCCCTCACACACATGAAAGGTGAAGTCATGTGTGGGCATCAAACAAAGGATCTTGGCTCTAAGCCAGGGCTCGGCACACTTTCTCTATAAAAACCTACACAGTAAACATTTTAAGCATTGTGGGCCATAAAAATCTGTTGCAGCCACTCAACTCTGCCTCCATAGCCAAGAAGCAGCCATGAATAATATGTACATGAATGAGCTGGCTGTCTTCCAATAAAACTTCATTTATGCACACTGGTGTCTGCATTCCCTATAACTTTCATGTGTCATGAAATAGTCTTCTTTTCCAGATTTTTTTAGCCACTTAAAAATTTAGAAACAATTTTGTTTGAGGACCTTATAAAACTGAGTAGTGGGCCAGAGTCTGCCCACAGGCAGCAGTCTGCAGACCCCGCTGCACAGAAATGAGTATGCAAGCTTGCAGATAACGATAATGGTGGTGGGTAAATGGGGGAAATTATTCGCTTTAAGTAAGTCTTCACTCTTCAAATATTTTTAAAATACAAAATTTTAACTAGAAGACTTCCCCTGTAGACAATTCTACTCCCAAAAATCTCTCTACATCCAAGTTTTCAGATATAACGTGACATCTCCCTAGAGAACATTCCCATCTTCTCCTAATCTCAGAATTGAGCCCACTGGTGCTTCTCCAGGAATCCTTGCACGGCTCCCACTGCATCACACCTCTGTTTCTCTCTAGCGCGGCCCCGCTTAAAATGTGGATGTCTTTGACAGAGACAGAAGCTTCTTTAGTATTCCTTCAGCTTTCAAGAAAATAACTAGTGGTTGACTTTGCACATATAATTTTCACTCTAAGTTGCTATAATTTTTAGGAGATGCCATACCTAAGTCACATAGCTTCTAAATCCCTCTCCTTTTTAGGCATGGAGAGATAAAACAGCTTTAGCAGACTGCTCTATGGAGCCTGAAAGGGCCCAGGTCAGTCTGGAATGCTGCCTTCAGATTTGTTCTTCTGGTTAGTCCACCAGCCAGCCCTGCCACCAGAGGGCAGGCAAAGGAAGGGAGAAGAAGGAACAGGTATGTACTCTATCAATTTCAGGTATTCATTCCAGAGTTTGCACAAATCACTCATTTTATCTTTTTTTTCCATTTTAAAGAGAACACTTTCTTTCTTATTTGTTATTGTTGTTCAGGTACAGTTTTCTGCCTTTCCTGCCCCCCTAGCCCAACCCCCCCTCAGTCTTCCCCACCTCCCTCCCATTTCCACCCCTATCTCCCCAGTTATTGTTTGTTCCTGCAAATCCTTCACCCTTATCCCCTAAAATTCCCTCCCCTCTCCCCTCTGGGCACTGTCAGCCTGTTCTCAATTTCAGTGTCTTTGGTTATATTTTGCTTGTTTGTTTGTTTTGTTGATTAGGTTCCTGTTAAAGGTGAGATCATATGGTATTTGTCTTTCACCGCCTGGCTTATTATATACTCAGAACACTAATAATTATAACCATAGATATCTGTTAATTACAAATTCTAGTGAATAGTAGTTTCTTAAAATTAATTTAGAGGAGTTTATTAGTATTTCCACAATGTCTTGAGCTTAGAAATGATCAATATTGAAACTGGAAAGGACCTTACATATTATTTATACAGCTCTCATATTTTGAGGGAGAGGCAAAGGAAAATGGTTCTTAAAGAGGTAAAGGGATTTGCCTGACATTACTCTGTAAAGAATTCTGAATCCTGGACCAGTTTGTGTGGTTTTCACCACTAGAGTTATTGTTACTTTCTTACTTGCATTGGCTTGCTTCTACTGATCTAGAAGCTAAACAAACATTTACATTAACAGGTTCTCCTTTTGGACACACAAAGGGCCCACAGACATATGAAAAGATGCTCAAATCACTAATCATGAGAAAAATGTAAATGCAAACCACAGTGAGATGTCACCTCACACCTGTCAGGTGGCCATCATCAGTCAACAGACTACAAGTGCTGGTGAGGTTGTGAGAAAAGGGAACCCTAGTGCACTGTTGGTGGGAATGCAGACTGGTACAGACACTGTGGAAAACAGTGTGGAGGTTTCTCAAAAAATAAAAAATGGAACTGTCTTATGACCCAGCAATTTTACTTTTGAGTATAATCTGAAGAAACCCAAAACACTAATATAAAAATATATATATGCAGTGCTATGTTCTTTACAGCATTATTTACAATAACCAAGATATGGAAGCAACCCAAGTGTCCACCAATAGATGAGTGGATAAAAAAGTTGTGGCACATATATACAATGGAAAATCACTTGACCATAAAAATGAAATCTTACCATTTACAACAGCATGGATGGACCTAGAGGGTATTATGCTAAGTGAAATAAGTCAGAGATAGAAAGATAAATACTATATGATTTCACTTATATGTGGAATCTAAAGAACAAAATAAATAAACAAAGTTGAAACAGACTTACAGATGAACTCACGCTCAGAGAACAGACTCTGATGGTTGCAGAGGGGAGGGGTTTTGGGGGAGTGGGTGAAAAAGCTGCAGTGATTAAGAAGAACAAACTGGTAGTTACAAAATACTTACAGAGATGTAAAGTATAGCATAGGAAATATAGTCAATAGTATTGTGATGTGTATGGTGCCAGGTGGGTACTGGCAATATCAGAAGGAACACTTTGTAAAGTATATGATTGTCCAACCACTATGCCATACACTTGAAACTAATATAGAATAGTATTAAATGTAAAAAATGAACTCATTTTATTTTGTCTAGATTTGTACTTCTGAATGTTCTATACTAAGAAATTTTCTTCTTTACCTTGAAAGATCACAATTCCAGTAAAAATTTCATGATGACCTAGGTCAACCAATAACAGTCCCTCAGAACAGGAAAGGGCCATTTCTATTACCAGTATCACAGGAAGGGAAAGAACATTTTCCAGCTGAGCCATTCCTGTGTTATTAAGGGTACTACTGATAACGAGGAGAAAAAGAAAGGATGGCTATACTTCTGAGCATTTCATGACCATACACTGTTATGAAGGCCCTATTATCTACTATGCTTTTTTTCTGTATGAGCACAGACTTAAAGAGTTTCCAGTTGGTGGTCTCACTCTTATTTCCCCTCACTCCACACCTGCTTTGCTATCTAATTTGTGCTTGGGGGAAGGTGATGAGCATGAAAGAGAAGAGACAGCTGGCCACCCCAGAGTTAGTGCCGCCCCTGGTTAGCTAGTAGAGTCGTTTTCGGCACAAAGTATTTGCAAGGGAAAGATCTCAGACAATAGCATGCAGCAGGATGATAACTCAAGGTAAAATTCCGTTTGGAACCTTGAACTATGTGAAGGAACATTCCAATTGGTGTGAGAGTTTATGGAGGCTTATTGAGTGTGACCTTATATACTATTTTCAGATTTTAGCTGGTGCTTGAAGACGGAAGGAAAAGAGTTACTGTTTTACAGGGGTTTTTATTTTTATTTGTTGGTAAATTCACTTCATAGCACTATAATATTATGAAACATTAACATATATTTTTCTATTCAGCTTCTTATGCCATCTATGATTGCAGTTAGGGTGAAGGAATACAGTTTTAACTTTAGAAATATTAGTTTTAGACAGGACTGGGTTTTTAACTAATTATACCACAGATCCTGGGCTAAAGAAAATGCAGCATTATTATTGAATTATTAGAGTAGTTACTCACTTGTAAAGACTGTCAGTACTTCTCTAAAGAAGTTAACATGAAACAGCATTTAATTTAAAGTCAACTTTGGAGAGTCCAGGAGTGTTTTGTTCATTAGTTTAATTTGGAATAAAAATGATGCAAATGGAATTTTAATTTAACTTTTTTAAAGGAATTGCCTGCTTATTTCCCTATTACTTGTCCTAGACTCATTCATTCCAGAAACAGTTTTGGGATCACCTAACATGTGTAAAGCATTCTACTAGGCACTGGTATGCATGCACAGATATGGATGGCACAGTTCCACGCTAACAGTGCCTACACTGAGCAAAGATATGTGGAAATCTCAGTTTGAAGTGGATGGAAAGCTTACAAGATTTTCTCATGTACACACAAGAACAAGCACATAGCCTCTCCCTTTCCACCTAATGTCCACACAGAATACCTTATTAATGGACAGAAGGAAAAGGTACTGATGTACTTCCTGAATATTTGCTAAATCTTAGTCTTCTTACTTCTTAATAGTCACCTAGGAATTTTTGTATTAGGTAGAAGAGGACAATTTCCTTTGGGGGCAGTATAGACAGTACTAAATGCCACATAGGTGGACTTGGTAGCAGTGAGAGTTACAGGAACCACCGTCCCATTACTCTTCAGGAAGGCTAGCAGGGTCACTGCTCTGACCTGCTTCTGCTTTATTCACTGGGCGCCATCAGGGCTGCTCTGCCTGACTACGTGGGATGTCCGAGTGGGGAGCGGGCGGTGGAAGACAAGCGCTAGAAAGGCTTTTCCATCTCTAGCGTGCAGAGGGGCCAACCTGCAGACAGGATTTGGGACACACTGGAGCTACTTGGCAATATAAGACCCTGAGAGAACTGGATTTTCAAATCCAGTAGTAAGGAAAAAGTCTTTCTAAAAATTGTAAGAGAAGACTTTAATAGATAGGTTTATATTTTTCTATCATGTTGCTATGGACTAAATTCATAAAGCAAAGCCCTAGAAATTCACACAGTAAAGCCCTAATCCTCCATGTAGACATAATCGTATTTGGAAATGAGGTCTTTGGGAGGTATTTAGGTTTAAATGTCTCAGCCACCTGAGGACCTAGTGAGAGGGCAGCCATCTGCAAGCCAGCAGAACAACTCTCTGCAGAATCTGAATATGCTGGCAACCTCATCATCAATTCCTCAGCCTCCATAACTACGAAAAGGTAAGTGTCTGCTGTTTAAGTCACCTAGTCTGCGATATTCTGGTGTTTTGTTATAGCAGCCCCAGCAGCTTCATACACATGTAAAGGATTAAAAAACAACAGTGAAGTAATGTTTAAAATTCTCTGTGAAACCCCTGCCTCGTGGTAATTACTGATACAATGTAGGCACTTAAGTGAATGTAAAATCACTTTTTAACGTTTTGCTATGTTATCTATCCTTGAGTAAGGAAAGTAAAAGTAAAAAGGGACTTGCCCTTAATTAATCACATATCTTAACATTCGTCAGCCACATATCAGTGTAATTTACTTTTAATATCATTAAAAGTGCTAAATCATACCTGGCATCCTTTTTGAAAGTTCTCTGGTGATATCCAGTCTTCAAGCATTCTCAGAATGGAAGCTCCCTATGATGGAAAAAAATGAGAAATTAAACTAATAAAAAACACATAAGGGACAAATATCAGTAATCACTCTTGTGACTAGTATTTCATGATCATATTTATGAGATTTCTTGAAGATGATTCTGGTAAATTATGTGGTTATAGCTTTGTGGTTTTAGGGTTATAATACCACTTGTCACACTCCCTGTATCTGTGTTTCTGAAATAACTTAAAGGTAAAGAGAAATCGATAAAATGACCAGCATTTCAGTGACTTGAGGTTCAAGTAATTGCTGCACTTCACCAAATGAACCAGCAGAGGGGGCTTTCCTAATGAAGGAGGAAAGTTTTAGAAATACTGGGTTCTTTCATGAATAAGGAAAACAGTTTCAGGATAAAATTTTGGCTGTTTATACTTAAATAATTGAAACAAATTACATTTAACAGAGGGAAGCAGATATTTGAGACTTTATCTTGTCAAATAGTTTAACATAGATGCATAATTTAGGTGTAAAATCTTTTTTCAAAAGTGATTAATCTCATTGGGATTTTTTAGTCTGAGGAACCTGATGGCTACCCCTGCTGTCTACATTCTTTTCCATGTTGTGATATCAGTACTTTTTTCTGCTAATAGATTTTTTAATCAATTTTTTCAAGTAACTGACCAGAAAAACATTTAAGATAGTAACTTTTACTATAATTTATTGATTACTGTAAATTGTTTTTGTACATAGTAGGAGGATTATAAATACTTATTTATTTCAGGCCTAGTATCTTAAACCCATGGAGTATCTAGGACTCAGGAAAAAGCTGATTCAATAAATATAAACTTCACCTTGTGAGTTATTAGCATATACTATTAACTCTGGTTTGGAAACTTTCATTTTAACAGAAGATGAAAAAGAATCACTGACAATGTGAAAGCAAAATAAATAAAAGAAGCCTGAACAAGGCCACAGGAATAATATGAGAGAAAAAGACAAAAAAGATGATGCTACATATTTCAAATACTAATATGTATACAGATACATAGACATATATAAAGCTTTTTTCCCCCACTCAAGTCAATGTTTTAAAAAGGCTTATTTTATTCTCATTCCGGAAAGCAGGGGAGGGGGCGGGGCGGGGCGGGGGGAGGAAGGAAGAGAAGCACCCATCGGTGGTGTCCCGCACGCGCTGCCCCCGGACCGCAACCTGGGCCCACGCTGCCAGAGCTCTCGCATCGGTCAATTCTACCTCACATCGACTTCAGAAATTATAATTTTTTGTCTTCTGTGAAATTTTAAATATCACTTAGAATAACAAAACATGTCAGTTTTCAGTGGCTTCTGAGCAACTTCGTACAGTGAGGCAAACTCTGGGGCCGAGGTGGGAATGACAGAAGGATGCTGCGCTCAGGCACGGACGTGTTTAGAGAAGTGGCAGGAGATACTGAGAGGGAAACGGGTGACATAAAACCGTGGGTCACCACGGGTTTTCAGCAATTTCCCACAAAATTACATTGGATGAAAGTGCCTCATTTACATGTTAACAAAGTCGTCATTAACTCTTATCTAAAAATAGATAGAAGCAACTCCTCAAACTGAGTTGGATTTAAATGCCTGTTAGCACTGAAGGGTTCTATTGTAAAAGGTGTCCACACACATGGCGTTTCTCATCGACCACATGGGCAGAAAAAGTTTTACTGTCTTTTAAAAAATCAAATAAAACAATTTTAAATTTAATGCTTAAAGTTTAAATGTTCAGTTATCAGCATGAGAGCTCTTATAAACAAAAGTAAAAAAAATTTTAAACTGTGATTCAAAATCTGGACACAATATCAGCACTGTTCATCTGCACTGAAGAACACAAGCCACTGAACATTCAAACTCAGAAAACATTCTACACGGTTCTCAAGCCCTTTAACACCGTGTGGCCGTCTTACCATCACTTCTAGGCATTTACTAGAGAAAAAGCACTAAGCAGGAAGACATTAAAGACAGTTTTGCCATATTTTCCTCACCTTGCTGTAGGATATCCCATCAAAAGCAGATGTTATTTCATCAGGATTTGACACACTGACCACAATCGGGTGTGAAGACATCAAAGAGTCATCCTCTTGTACAGGCAGCACATCTTCAAGTAAGATCTGGTCCCGCTAAAATGACAGAATGAACCCGAGAAATATAGTACTTTCTTCATACTGACTCATACGGCAATGTATCATGTACAGAACACAAATTGGGGGAAATAAATACAAATGACTCAAAATATTCAAAACAAGCACTAAGTGTTCAAATTAATCATGTTTTGCACTAGTTGGTCTAGACTGATTATGTTACCTTCTCCTTCTCATCACTCCTTCCATTCTGTATTTATTGCTCCTGCCTCTGCACTTATTGCAGGCCCAGACGACACAAGCACCTGTGGGTTCTGTTACTTCTGCGAGACTTTCAAACAGGTGCCCAACTTTTCGTGCCCTGCGCCCATATCTGCAATGGGAATATGATATCATCACACAGATTTGTTCTGAGATTTAAGTGAGGAGGCAAGTTGATTTGCAAAAATTGATGTTTGGGCTAAAAAAATTTTTTGTCAACTAATCATTGGAACGTAGATGACTCATAATTAATTGAAGAAAATGTAACTTTTGCTTTAGTTCTAATTAATAATCATCTTTTCATTCCAGTCCTATTTTCTCAGCAAAACAGAGTAGTTGAGCCATCTACTCCTATAGTCAGGTTTCCTTTTTTCATTTGTCAGTTTTTCCATTTTCTTGTACATAAGTGTAAACAAGTTCCTTTAACTGTGATATAGGTAACGATGGCATCTACTTTTTAGAATTGTGCAGCCAGTTCAAAGAGCTACAGCATGGTAAGCACTTGGCACAGCACCGGGCACAGAGAGAAAACCTAACACAGCTGTTGTTACTGTTTTGATTCTTAATCAATTGGACTCTAAAATCTACCTCTGTTAAATCACTACTAATAAAATAAAAAAACTTTATTGGTCTTACTGAATTAAAAATATTAGTTTACATAATCTGATTTTGTGTTCTCCTTTTCAATAGGCAAGGTACTATTGTCAACCAAGTTAAACTGTGAGGAGTTAAGAGAATAAAGTTTTCAGATGAGGACTTAGAAATCCGAGCTTCCACTCAAGGTTACAGAATATTAGAGAGATGACCACCAATCCAGGTCATTTTGACTAGGACTTTAATTCCCTCTGTCCCTGTAAAACATTTAGTTAAGTAGACAGGATCCGGTTCTCAGTGTCGGGACATTTGGCTTTAGTCTTAGTTGTGCTGCCAACTGTCTGTGTGACATGGTTATGCTCTCTCACGATGCATCTTTATTTATCTGTCCCCTCAATATGGGAACTTTTTTTTTAAGATGTTATTTATTTTTAGAGAGGGAAGGGAGGGAGAGAGAGAGAGAGAGAAACATCAATGTGCGGTTGCTGGGGGCCATGGCCTGCAACCCAGGCATGTGCCCTGACTGGGAATCGAATCTGCGATGCCTGGTTCGCAGCCCGCGCTCAATCCACTGAGCTACACCAGCCAGGGCAATATGGGAACTTTTTAAAGGCAGAAATTTTTATCCAGTTTTGGGTTTTGCATAGTGTTAACTGAATGAGGAATGAATAAATGAGTTAAATCATGTGATTAAATTTCATTTAGAACTGCATACTAAATTCTTCTGGAATTTAAATGTTGTTTTGAAACACTGAAATTGAAATGTTAAAATATTATGTATTATATATAAAATATATAGCAATATAAAAATGTTTTGATTTCTTATAATATCTTGACATAAGAAGGGTACCAGATTACTTTATAGAAAATAAAAGACAAAATGTTTTCATTTATATAGCTTAATTTCAATAAATTATGAAATCGGCAATTTTCAGAATAAATGAGTAGTTTCAATTAAGGGACTACATTTTTGTCAACCAGGGGTCATCTGGAAATATGGAAGTCATTTTTGTTTTCACAACTGGAATGAATGATTACAGGCATCTAGTAGACATAGACCCAAAATGCTGCTAAATATTGTTAGACACAGGACAACAGCCCACAATGAAGAATTATCTGGCCCTAAATATCAATAGTTTCATGGTTGAAAACTCTGATGTAAACTAGATTAGTAAAGAAACAATTGTTACAAATTAACTTTTTCACTTTTTAAAGTTGTGGAAACTAAGAGCTTCAAGCATTTAACATTGTCTTTTTATTCTGTCCAGAAGAGGGCAGTAGTCTATACAATATGCAACTGTAATCCTCTACTTTCATTCATCTGCATTTGACACTTTCATACATACAAACAGATAAATAATAATACTTTTACTACCTAAATATAAATACCAAAACCTCTAGCTTTTTGGAAAGAAATATCTGTAGAGTTCATAGAAGCCTCCATCGTAGGCCCCTCAGGAACACAGAGTATTATAACAATAATTGTATGTACATTTTGGGAGCTTTTAAGTTTACAAGACAGAGAACAGTGTTCTTTCATAGAAGAGAGAACTAACTCAGAGAGGATATGTAACTTGTTCAAGGTCACATTCCCTGGAAAGCATATAAGAAATGATGAGTCCAGGATTTGAACTTGAGTCTAACTATGAAGTTTATGCTCTCATCTCTTTCCACACTGTTTAAGCAACCTACGTAAGGTGAGTCATTTACAAAATTAAGCTCAGACATTTTTCAAAGGGTTTGGACTACCGGTGTTTTCTTGAACACAGAGTTGGCATTGTCTAAGCTATTTTTTTGCCTGCCTTGACACATATTCCTGAGTAAATCTGTCAAGGATATCCTCAAATCCTGGTGGCCATTTGCCCTCTTGGGCCTGGGCTTAGGCTGTAAGCGAGGCACACTTCAGTAGGGAAGCTGGCTCCACCCCATTCTCACAGTTGAATTCCCAATTCACCACTTCACTTGGCCCAGACTCAGGGTGATAGTCCAAATGCTCCAATCTGCTCTGCATGGGAAAAATAGAGACCTGGAGTGCACGCGTTCGGGACTCACCATTTGCCAATCTCCTTCTGCATGGTTTACTCCCAGGAACTCAAAGAAGGAGGCAAAACCTTCATTCAGCCACAAGTCTTCCCACCATTCCATGGTCACAATATTCCCAAACCACTGAAATTATAAGCAGTAAAGTCATAGTTAAATGCTTATGCCTTTGGTAGAGAGACAAATTTCAATAAATCATTTGTTCATGTAAATTTTCTCACTTGACACAGAAGTGGAAGGCATCCTTTAGCATTTATCTCCTGGTTTTAAAATGATCTTAAAATTTCCTTACTTTCTTGTCTTGATTTAAGTATTACTAGGAATATTTAAAGTTATAAGAAGTCATATTGTGTATTTATTAAAGGCAAAACAATGTGTCTTAAAAGTTTCTCTATGGTAAAATATTTATCAGCACTAAGAAAGACTTTGAAGCAGGACTTTCTGAGTTGGCTATTTTTAATTTGCTAAGTTATAATTCATTTTGATTATTTCTGTGGTCTAAATCATGTTTTAGAATGAGCGAATCTGATGTCAAGATTGCATACCTGATGTACAAGTTCATGGGCAACCACACTGGCCACCCTCTGCTTGTTTGATGAGGCCGACTCCTGGGGGTCATAAAGCAAGTTCGTTTCTCTGTACGTGATGAGTCCCCAGTTCTCCATGGCCCCAGTGCCAAAGTCTGGAATAGCGATTTTATCTATGGAAAAAGAGAGTCCAGTGAGAAGTACATTCTTTCCATTTGTTTATGACATTTCTTACCAATTTAAGTTCTTTGGATGAATGCATTTTAAAAAGTCTAAAAATAACTTTTCGGTCTTCATGCACTCAGAATTTCCATGGACCTTTTCCTGTTGGCTCCAGATAACAGCATCTTGGGTTTTTTTAATGACAATTTTACTAATTACACATTTTTACTAATGGCAATGCTCTTTTCAAGTCCTCTATAATTTTGTGTCTTTTGTTCCTTGCTGTCCTTCTTTTTTATTAGCTTTATAAATAACTTTCACTTAGATAACACAGAGTACCTGTTTTGAAGATAACTTGTGAAAAATTAAGGGAATAGGCTTTTCAAATGAGGATTTAGAAGTACAGAGCTTCCAAGTGCACAAAAATATATTTCTATCTAAGGTCATAGAACATTAGAAAATATAAATTTACTCTTTTCCCTAACTCTGTACAACTTGAGGTCAGCCTGATTCTCTATGAGTCGAGTAACTTACCTTGAATCTGCATGTATTCAATTATCTAGATCAATATGAAATGGACCATATTCCCTCTAAATACCCTTCCAGGTCTAAAATGTTGAATTTTATCATAACTCTCTATTCCTTATTTTTTCTGGGGCCTATAATCTTGGACATACTACCTAACAGGAAGAGGCAGTGTTGACCAGTTCTGTGTCAAATCCCAAAACAGGAAATATTCAGCTTGAGTACTAGACAGAGTCTAACTTCTCCAGTTAATGAACTATATTAACAGTATAATTTCCTTATTATTACACAGAATTTAAATGAGGCACATAAATGAAAATAAATTAAAATTTCATCTAACACATAAGGAAGGCTTTTTCTGGTTAAAATAATGATTCTTAAAAGTTTTTATAAAAGAAGGAAAATGGATATATCTTAAATAGAAGTCACAATTATAGCTGTAGTTTCCTTTTTGTGTTATCTTCATTCTTAGATTTGGTTATTTTTTTCACAAGATTACCACTTAAAAGGTGGAGAAATATTCTCCACAAGGCCAATTTTTCCATATATTATGGAGTGTGATTTGCACCTACCTTTTGGAAAAAGGAAGTTTTTGTAACCTAGTTTCTTTGCTGAGAATTGACATTATAATTACCTCCAGTGAATTTAATTTTGGGAGGTATAATAAATGCAGAAGTCATTTCTAAGGAAAGTCTAAGATAGAGTCAATTCTGAAAAAGTTAAAATGCATATAAAAGTATGAAGAAGGAGGAGGACGATAAGGAGGAAAAGAAGTTGTAGCATTAGTTGTAGTGGCTGTAGTAGCAGTTGTGGTAGCAGTGATAATAGAAGTGGTTGTAATAGTTGTTATTGGAGTGGTTATAGCAGTAATAATAGTTGCAGTCCTAGTAGTCATGGATGCAGTGGTTGCAGTAATAGAAGGAGCAGTGGAGGAAGTCGTAGCAGTTGTGGTAGCGACAGTCGCGGTGGTCGTTGTAGTAGCAGCCGTCGTCACTGCAGGAGTAGACGTAGTGGTGGTGGTGGTGGTGGCAGTAGCAGTGGTGGCGGTAGTAGTAGTGGAGAGGAAGAAACAAAGCAAGGAGAAGAGAGAAATAAATTTGTGAGATTTCCATTTCCTGGATCATCTTGGATGGCACAAGTGAGATAAAGAGGAAAAAGACTTTCAAATTGATGTGTTGAACATTTTATTAAACATTATTCTGATTGCGATGAAAAGTTGTTTCTCTTCCTATCTCTTCCTCTACTGATAAAGTTGCTAAGCAATTAAAAAAAAATTGGAGCCACTGCCACTGAGGAGAAAATGGGGTATCTACAAACATGCTTAGAGCCATAGCCATTCTCATGTAAAGAATTTGGCATTCCAGTTGCTTTGCATTGAGAATTATATCAAAATAAGAGCAGAAGCAGAAATAAAAAAGTCAATTTTTGGTTGGTTTGGGTTTTTGTTGCTTTTATTTCATTTCTGCAGACATCTATATGGGTGTTTCATCAAGTCTTTGCTAATACTACCCACACTTACTAATAAAGAATTTCTGCTATTGATAGAGGTGTCATTATGATACCATTTTGATTATAGCTCTATTTTTATTTAAAAATAAAATGTTCCCACATTATAAAAATATTCATGGAAGGAACACCATTGTTTCTTTTTAACTGCTGGAGAATCTAGAATTAGTCTTGTGCAATAGTAGAAAGACTGAGGGCACATGGGACTTTGACAGCATCATTGATTCTTATTTCCTAACTCATTGATGGTAGGGAAGCAATGGAAGCTATCAGGATGAGTGCTAATTTTGAAATCAACTGATCTAGGTTGCCATTGCTGGCTCCATCATTATCAACATCTGCAATTTTGTGCACATATAGTACTTTAATCTTTATTTGTTAAGTAAAAGACTACATGTTTATCAGGTAGGAACAGAGTATAGAGTTTATTCTTGGAAGACCCAGAATGGATCTTTCCCCAACAACTAAGTATTAGACACATACTGTAGGCATACGATACTGTATCATACTGTAGGCACACGATAAAAAGGCTTAGGGATGAGTATTAACTGAGGATGATAAAACTGGAGGAAGTGAGTTAACTTAGGTGAAAACAAAAGAAACATTAAAAAATAAGAAAAAAAAAAGATTCTTACCTAATTTAGGAAGAGCATAATCCATAGCAAAGTATTCTTCAAAATAATCGAACACACTTTTCGTTATGTTTGCTGCATATTCAGCTGTGTGTTTTTGCTCTGGCTGGACATATACAGTGAGCTATTAAACAAAACACAAACATTCAGTGAAAATTTTTCCTCATTTGATAAAACACATGAAGAAGTAGTGCAAAGAAAGTCAGCTTTAGAACCACGTGAGTCTCATCTGAATCTCAGCTGTACGTGGGCAATTTACTTCACTTCTCTGAGACTCATACGTAAAGCGAAATAATACTGCATAGCTCACTGAGTCATTTCAATCACCAGAAATAATTTGAGACAATGATTGGCATACTGTTCAATATATTTTTTTAAATGTTATTACTTTTGCCCTGGCTGGCGTAGCTCAGTGGATTGAGCACGGGCTGCGAACCAAAGCATCGCAGGTTCGATTCCCAGTCAGGGCACATGTCTGGGTTGCAGGCCACAACCCCCAGCAACCGCACATTGATGTTTCTCTCTCTCTCTCTTTCTCCCTCCCTTCCCTCTCTAAAAGTAAATAAATAAAATCTTTAAAAAAAGTTATTAGTTTTTTCTACTTAGAATATATATTTTTAATGTCTTTGTATCTATGTATTTACCTATTTGTCCATTCATCTATCTCTCTATCTATCTATCTACCATCATTTCTGTGTAATTTACCAGTGAAGAAATCAACCTCATCTAAATAGCCCTTGGATACATGTTTACCACTTGTTCTATTCTATCCATTGCCTTTTAGTTCTATTCTAAATGACTGTTCTGATATTTTAACTATTCAACTCCAAGAATCTAAAATAAAATGATTCAAAATTTTCCTGAGAGGGAAGAAGCTTGATAAGCTACATCATTCTGTAAGTCTCCAGGATATTTTTGTGACATCATTTATAAATCAAAGCAAGTATTGATCCCCCCACCACCAATTCTAAGCATGTATGACCCGCAATAGCCAACACAATGTTGAAAGAGGAAAAACAAAATTGGAGGACCGATACTACCTGATTCCAAGATTTAATCTAAAACTACAGTAATCAAGACTATGAGGTATTAGCAAACAAATACACACATAGATAAATATAACACAATACACATCCCAGAAATAGTCAGTCCCACATAAATAAAATCAACTGACCTTTGACAGAGGAGCAAAGGCAATACATTGGAGCAAGACAGTCTTTTTAACAAACAGTGCTGGAAAAACTGAACATCCACATGCAAAAATAAATAAATAAATCGGGGCACAAACCCTCTACCTTTCATAAAAATTAACTCAAAATGGATCATAGACCAAAATGTGAAATATGAAACTGTAAAACTCCTAAAAGATTAAGACAAAACCTAGATGACCTTGGATGCAAAGAGGACTTCTTAGATACAACATCAAAAGCACGATCCATGAGAGAAATAATTGATAAGCTGAACTTCATTAAAAACTTCTAGCCTGTGAAAGAAAATGTCAAGAGTATGAGAAAACAAGCTACAGCCTGAGAACATATATTTTCAAAAGACCCATCTAACAAAGGTATGTTATGAAACATATCAACAAAGAACATTTGAAACTCAACAAGAACACAAACAACCAAATTAAGAAGTGGACCAAAGATCTTAACAGATACCTCACCGAAGAAGAAATACAGTTAGTTACAAATAATATGTGAAAAGATGTTCTACATCATGTGTTATCAATGAGATGCAAATTAAAACAGAGAGATACCACTACAGACCTACTAGAATGCCAAAATCCGAAACACAAATGCCACCAAATGCTGGTGAGGACGAGGAAAGATAGGAACGTTCACACATTGCTGTTGGGAATGTAAAATTGCACAGCTGCTCTGGAAGACAGCATGGCAGTTCTTGCAAAACATACTTGTACCACATGACCCACAAATCACACTCCTTGGTATCTGCCCGAAGGAGTTTAAACTATGTCTACACAAATACCTGCACACAGATGTCTATAGCAGGGTTATTCATAATTCCCAAAACTTGGAAGCAACCAAGGTATCGTCCTGTAGGTGAATAGATAAATAAACGGTGTTCCACCCACACAATGGAAAATGTACTTCTAAAAAGACATAAGCTATGGAACTATTAAAAGAGAGGGAGAAAACCTAAATGCACATTACTAAATGAAACAAGCTAATCTGAAAAGGCTACATCCTGTATGATTCCAACTACATGACATTTTGGAAGAGGCAGAGACAATAAAGAGATTGCCTGGAGTGAGCATGGGGGAGGAGGAAGAGAGGAATAGGTGAAGCGCAGAGGGTTTTCAGAGCAGTAAAAACACTCTGCATGATATAATGATATATGCACATCATTGTGCATTTGGTGAGATCCGTAGGATGTACAACCAAGGCTTAACCCTAACTAAAGTAACCTACAGACTTTGGGTGACATGATATGTCATTTTAGGTTCATCCTGGGTAGAAAAAAATACCATTTGGGGGAGTGATATTGATCATGGGAGAGGCTATGAATGTGTGAGAGCAGGGGGCACTCAAGGTGGGACCCCAAAACCTCGGAATTTATATATAAAAAATTGTGTATTTATTGTTACACATTTAAACTTCAGTCACCTTCAGAGTACTCCTCATTTGATGCAATACACCTATTGAAACATTTTTTCCACTGCTCAACACAGTTTTTGAACTCATTGATTTTGATGCTTTTAGTGTTTCTTCTCTTTCACATCAAGTTGCTTAGGCAAGATCAGGTGAATAGGCAGGGTGGGGCACGGAGGTCACACTGTTCTTGGTCAAAAACTGCAGAACACCCAGTGCGGTGAGCGCAGGTGCACTTGTAAATAAACCCATCATGAAATGGGCAAATAAATGTTTTGAAAAAGTCTTCAAAAAAATTCACTGAAGCTGAACACAGCCTCTCACAACAGTGCCGGCTGTTGTTTCTAGAACACTCACCTAGTGGGGGAAGCCTGTGCTACAATGGGTCCACCTTCCAGAAGATAATTCTGGTTTTTTGGGGCGTCCTCCCTTCTATGTGAAATATTTGTACCTTCCCTTAATTTAGTGATAAACTAAACTTAAAAACTGCTCTAAAAATGTCTTTTTAAAAAAGCCTATGAAGCCCTGGCTGATACGGCTTAGTGGACTGAGCACGGGCCTGCGAACCAAAGGGTCACAGGTTCCATTCCCAATTAGGGCACATGCCTGGGTTGCGGGCCAGGTCCCCAGTAGGGGGCGTGCGAGAGGCAACTACACATTGATGTTTCCCTCTCTTTCTCCTTCCCTTCGCCTCTCTCTAAAAATAAATAAATAAAATCTTTACAAAAATAAAACAAAAAAGTCTGTGAAGACTTCAAATAAAGTGTATTTGCTGAATTTCAGAAATGATTCAAAATCCTCAAGCAAAGCAAAAGGTGCAGTCATCTGGTAAGTTCAAGCCAGTATACCTGATGGGAACAGGTGCCTCATCATTAAAACAAAAAAAAAAAAAAAAGAAAATTATGCCTACTTTCTTTATTATTTCAAATGCATTGCTAATTTTGGTTTTACTTAGGCACACATCTGAGCCATCTTTTCTTAGAAGTGAAGCACAATGGAGAAATCAATAATTTCAAGGACAAGTTCTGAAAGGGCATCCCTTAAACTGCCAGCACTAGTTCACTGTTCTCACTTCCTCTGGTAACTGATGTCCTTGTTCATTTGCATGAGAAAAGATGTGATCATCTTTATCTCCAAAGGCAACACAGCTCACTCAATTAGCATCCCAATGTTCCTTGAGATTTTTTTTTTACTTGCCAGAAGTGGTGGTACATTTCCTCTCTTCCCTCCTGACCTGCTGCAATGACAAGCATTTTCCAAGAGGTTAAGTGAAACCAAGGACTCAGCTGGTGGCCACTAAACAGAGCACAGGTAATTGCTCCATATGAAATCAAAACCATCACATTCACACCAGATGGTCATGTTGTAAAGGATGCTTCTCAGAGTTCTTCGTCTGTGAATAAATCAGTGTGTCCGAACTCCCTAGAATTTCGACCACATCTGTTTTCTACCATTCACAACTTCAGCAAGGGCAGGTCCTCTGGACCCATCCCTTTGTTGTCTACACACTCTGTACTTCTGTGCTGTACATAATGTGTGGAGAGTGAGGGGGCCGAGAGAGAGGAAGAGGAGACAACGGTGAGGCCTCCCATCCTACGTGGAGTAGAAAGACATGTGCTCTTTCCATCCAAATCGTCTCATTTCCCATGCCAGCGGCTTGACTTCCTTTAAGCAGAATGCTGCTGAGGCAAGATAATCCAGTTTTTCTTACTCTCTGTATTTCTGTTATTGGCAGCAGCAGGAATGCAGTGTCCTTCAATAGGATTGATATTAATGTAAGTTCAACCAAAATAAAAATAGCCCCTTCCTCTTTTGTTTCTGAGAAACATAACCCCATGGAAATATGTTCTGTCTTTACAGTCTGGCCTGTCTGCATATCACCTGTGAGGTATGATTCTTACCTTGAAGAATCATAGATCAACCATTGCTTTTATCAGCTGAGCTAAGTAATCACAGAGTATTCATCTCATAATATAATTAGCCAAAGCAAGTCCATGAGTGTGTCCTACATCACAAACCATATCTATGTTTGCCATACATCACAAACATATTTTGTTTTTAAAACACTGCCAACACGTCAACATTGTCTGTTAGTTGAAGCTTCAAAGTAGTTTATGTGGCATCCATTTAACAGCAGAACACCTGTGATGTTCAGATTTGGTGATTTTAGAAAGCATCCTCCTCTCTGCTGGTGCCTTCGCTCATCCCCAGCTCAGCCTTCCTGCTCTCTGACTGCATCTGCAGCCCAGGTCTCTTCTGCATCCTCTCCTCCTTTCTGTGGGCTTTAGCGAGGGGGCTAACACCCCTCCATCATCTGCTAACCCTCAGCACTTCTGTCCATGACAAAGCTCAGAAAATTACCCCTGAATTGTCATCGTCATTTAGTAATAAATGTCATTTTTCCAGATTAACTGTGTGCTTTGACTGAGATGACTTTTTAAAAAGAAAATGACTAGCCATATTAAAATTGCTTAGAGTGAAGAGGTAAGCATGCATGTATATTCTTTCTCCTTCTTACCTTCTGAGTCATATACACCTTTCTTATTCAAGGAGTCTACTAAAAGTTCAATGTCAGGCTTATACATAAGACTTATAACTTTAAATATAAGCTTTATATATAAATATCGAATTTGTAAGACTTCAAGAGACTAACTAGTATGCATACATTTAGTTTTTAAAGCCCTGGCTGGTGGATTGAGTGCTGATAGATTGAGTAGATTGAGCGCTAGCCTGCAAAGCAAAGGTTCTGTTCAATTCCCAGTCAGGGCACATGCCTGGGTTGTGGGCCAGGTCCCCAAGGATTGTGAGAGGCAACCATACACTGATATTTCCCTCCCTCTCTTTCTCCTTCCCTCCCCTGCCTCTAAAGATAAATAAATAAAATCTTAAAAAAAAAAGTGTGTTCCCTTAATGAACCAAATTACCAAGATACACCACTGTTGGATACCATTAGTCATATCTCAAAGCACTGAATCTATGGAGCTAGTGTCAGTTGTAGAAGTGTGCTTTCTAGAGCCCACATTCAGCTGGTTGTTCTTCTGGGAGGTATGATACACCTGCTGTATCACTGTTGTGGCTGCTGCTTTTTTTCTTATCACGTTGGAACCTACTGTAAAGAATGGTTTTGGAATGCTTAATACTCTCCTTCCATTCCTGAGTCTGCAGGAACGAGAGATTGGATGCAAGTCCTGACTCCTGATTGGTCCCTGTCACTCCCCTTATGTGCTCTTTTGACTGTGATGATTAGACCTACTAGACCTCCCTCGTTAGAACAACCGAGTGAGGCCGTGTACCCTCAGTGCATTCATGATTATTGGGTCCTGAGACCAAAACCAAGTACTAGAAAGCCCAGCAGTGTAATCATTATGAGTACTCACTAGCCTTACCAAGTACTTAAAAAATTTCCAGGTCATATAGCTTTCTCATATAATGTCTCACACTACACATCAATTCAATAAATATGATATTATTAATATTAATAGAATATTTTGTATCACTGATAATAATTTTATCTCAATCTTTTCACTAGTCTAGCTTCCATAATTATAAAGTTGAGAGAGTTCTGAAAATCAAAAAAAATTTATATGTTCAAAATAAACTAATTTGGCAGTCATCTAACCTTAACTGATGAGAGTTTTTAATAATCTTTTTATTTTTCTGGACAGAAGTATTCCTGCGGAAATATTACTGTTAGATTATAAGGTGCTGCCCCAGATCCAACTATAGTTAATAAAACAGAGTATTTTCACATTATTACTTTTCACAAATCTGTCCAACATTCAACTAGCCACACAGGTCTTAAATAAAGTTGTAGACCTCTAACTACAATTTTAGTGTGAAGAGTTTTAAAAATAAACTTCCTTACTGTATACATGAGAAAAGTGACATCTCATGTATATAAAAAAAAGTGAGGCCAAACTGACACCAGAATTCAGCACAAAGTTCGTTTTTACTGTATTATACTGCCTCTCTTCTCTGTTCCTACCACTGAAACCTGACTTTCTCTAGTGCAAAATAGACTGCAATCGTACCTTTCTCACAGAATTGTTGGGAGCGTTAACTAAGCTAAAGCCTAAGCAGTGTTTGACATGAGAGTTTTGTGTGTGTCATCAAGAGCATTGTTATCATTAGAGGAGCATCAATACATAGAATAATTAACATCTTGATGTTCTCTGCCTGCCCTTCTGCCTATGTTGGTGATCTCCACATTGTGATATCCACATTACCATTAGAACCACTAGGAGAGTGCAGGTGCAAAAAGGAAAAGTTAAGCTTTTGACTTCCAAAATACACAATAAATTTGAAAGCTAAAACCATTTGTTCTGCAAGACCCTGTTAGGAAAGGCTTTTAGAATAAAAACAGAAAAAAGTAAACCACAGAATGTACAGTGTCAAGATAGAGTGGAAAAAGAATTCAGGAAAAAAACTAGGTAAAAGCCACCAGGTCCAAGAGAAGAATAATAAGGCTGATGGAGCAAGGATCTGGAAGGGTGTGTTGTGGTATGAAGTGAAGGTGGCGCTGAACTTGGAAAGGCCACGTGAACAGAAAGGAATCAGCTTGAACAGACTGCGAGCCGCCGCTGCACTAACCCTGGTCAGAAGCCGGCCAGTGCCTGCAGGATTCCCATGATCCCTTGGGAGCACTGCAGGTCAGCTGTGCCCAGGGTCCACATCCTTACTGCACTTGTCTGCTGAGCATTTTCTATTGATAAAGGCAACCCTCCATGCAGGTTTGCCTAGGAACGTCCCAAGTGTGTTGCTTGCCTGTTTACACCTCTTGTCATAATTAAGGGCACCTTATTATTTATATTTTATAGATGGTAAAATGTATGATCACTTTACCTATCAACAAAAGCCTGCCTATCATATAGCAGAATTAACACCTGTGCATCTGTTGAGGTTTTGCAGTCTCACCTGAACTGCTCCAAAGAGACACACCCACTTAAATGGCCCAGCATGTTGCAGGACTCCTAAAGCCAAAGGTGAGGGTTTCAGCACTCAGAAGGATGCTGTGACCAGCAAAGACCTGAAAACATACTCTGGGGGGCACTAGACAGTGGGGACCACCTTTGTTTCACATCTCTTTTGAGGGCAGATAGCTGAGCTCCCTTCAGGGCTTAGCATCTCCCTCTGCACATAGTAGGTACTCAATAAAGACGAATAAAACAATCTGATTGAAGGATCTGTTTCATTATCCAGGCTGAGCTAGCAGGATGGAAAAGAGGAAATAATTTTATATTGTGTTTAATTCCATAAGTGCATATTTAAGGTACATAGTTGGTATTACAGAATATAATACCAATGTGTTTAATTTTACAAGTTTATGTTCTTCAAAATGTTTTTCCAGCCATGGGCAGAAGTTGAGCGGGTAATACTTGGTAGAAAGAAAGAGTGACACATTATTTTTTTTGAAGTTTTGTCTGTGACTGCCTTACCACAGGGTTGCGGTATATTTTTTCTAAATTTTAATTTGCCTGTGACCCACGGATAAATGATAAATATGCACAACCTTGGTTTGATGTTTGGGTGACTGAGAACTATTTTTCTGCTGTAACTACGGATATGGAAAACATGGTCAGACCTGGAGTTCAAACTCAGCTACAGTGAAGTGTGGCTTGAGGGGGAGCCCAGCACTGCCACTTAGGGTCAGGATACAGAAGGCATTTCCTTGCAGCTTCCTTTCATTTAAGTCAAAGTTTGTTTGATGCTTGGTGATTATTATTACTGCACTAGAATTTTTTAAAAGCTAAAAATAAATATTTGAAAAATCTAACTTACCTCATAGAACTTTATATTATTTTCATTGACATTTTGTTTTCATTTTGAAAAATTTAAATAAAGAATAAGAATCATTAGCAATAACCTATGGCTTCTTGAATTAAATATACTTCTTTTGGGGAAAATTAGAGCCCTTACTTTAGAATAATCTTTCCAGTAAAAAAAAAAAAAAAATTAAAACCTCATAAAGTATTATAAAAATCAAAATCAGTCATTCAGAATGATTTTTTCAGAAAATCATTTAGCAAAACCATACTAAAAATATCTTTATAAGATAATAAAACAAGCCTATGCTAAAATATCTCTGAGGGAAGTAAGTCAATTGCCATTAGTAAACAAGAGTTGTTATTGTTATAGGCAAGATCTGCTGAGGCATGCAACAATGACTGGTTAAAACTTTAAGGAGAAATTAGATACATAGCCTTTAATGATCTCTTCCCATGTATTTACTAATTAATGAGGCAATTACAATATATATCCACTAATTCTTTGACAGTCCTCCCTCCAGAAAGTGGAGATTAGTTCCCTTCCCCTTGGGTGTGTACTGCACTTCGTGGTTGCTTCTAACAAACAGGGCCTGGAAAAGAAAGAGTAATCTACAGTGGAAAAACACATCACTTTAACCAAGTGATCAAAGTTAGCATCAGCAGTAAGTCATCGTGACAGCATGTACCCCTGACAATAATGTGGTAAGTAGGGCACCTCACTTCTGCAATACTTTCCCCAATCCAAAACCCCAATATAAGCATGAGAAAACAGCGGAAAACCCCAAACTGAAGGACATTCTTCAAAATGATCAGTACTCTTCAAAAGTGTCAAGATCATCAAAAAAAAAAAAAAAGGAAAAACTGAGAAAATGTCACAGATTGGAGGAAATTAAGGACACCTGATGACTAAATACAATGCGGTCTCATCTATTGGATCTTCAAATAGAAAAAAGAACATTAGCGAGGGAATATGGGTAAACATTATAAGAGAACTCTGTTGTATTCTTGCACCTCTTCTGAAAATCTAAAACTATTTCAAAATACAAAGTTCAAAAGTAAATCTAAGTATTAAAACAATAACTTTTTCTAATAATGCTGTTTTCATGTAAGGGATGCATACATTAAATAAGGCAAAAGATTTATATGATCTGAAGAGAAACCAGAGTATAATGCATAAATTAAAAAACGTAAAACAACTCAAAAAAGTAGAGTGAATACAAAAATCTATGACATGCATATTTTCTGCCCTCAACCAATCTTTCCAATCCAGACAAATGATGGACCAAAATGGAAGCAAGTAAAGACAGGCAAGCAGGAAGGATTCATTCACAGGTGTAATTCTAGATGCTACTATTCAGGAATCATCCTGTAAGACTTTTTGAAAGAAGGCACAATATAACCTCTTTTAATGAGTTATTAGAATTAATGTGGTTATAGTATCAACCTAATTAAACAGAGCTTTCGATCAGTATTTTCTTAGTGAACAATTCTTCCGAACTTCCTCTTCTCATGAAAGTCAAAGGTGGAAATAATCTCCAGCGTGGTAACTGCCCCTTTTGGAACAAACTTCTTTACAGAAAACACAGGTCAAATGCCCCTCCCCACCCCCCCAACCCCCGCCAAAATTTAAGACTTAATTAGAACTCACTGGTTTTCAGGAATAAGATCATCCTTGGTATTTAACTTTTCCTAAATTCAGCTCCTAGGAGACCAGTGCGAAGTTAAAAATTCTGGCCAATTACTGAGGACAAATTTCAAATGTACCTCAGATAGCACCACAACCCTAAACACTTTAAATAATTTTATATGTGGTAATATGGGAACGCTTTCTTTCTCATATTTGCTTTATCTCTTCCAAATTTTCTATAATGTATGTGTATTAAACCTATAATTTTAAAAACTTAAAAATATATGAATAACATTGTTTTGGATTGAAAATGGATTTCAGTATATCCTAATGGGAGACTTTGAGCTGAACTATCAAGTTAATAACAGCACCCTGGCTGGCATGGCTCACTAGGTTGAGCCTAGTCCTGCAAAACTGAAAGGCCGCCAGTTCCATTCCCATCAGGGCACATGCCTGGGTGACAAGCCAGGTCCCCAGTTCGGGGCATTCGAGAGGCAACCGATATCTCTCTTGCTGATCAATGTTTCCCTCTGTCTCCCTCCCGTCCCTTATCTTCAAAATATATACATAAAATTGTTTTAAAAAGGTTAATAATATGCTTACTGGTGACATTGTTTCCCATGAAATGACTCCTGAGAGAGCAGGAGAAGCCCACTGTAACTCAGGAGTTAACTCACATAATTGAAACGTCACGGAATGTCTCTATATTTGGTACAGTTCAGGGTATTTTATTTTTTATTTTTTGGGGTAGAACTCAGTGGTTTTATTTACTTTAAAACCCTTAACCAAATCAAATACACCTGAAAGAAACACTTGAGGTGTAGCTACCTTGCCACAGAGTGTGGAAAAGTCCGTCAGTGGCAGGCCTGTTGTTGCTCAAGTACTATGTTAGTCTGTGAGCTGCTCTGTTTTTTTTTTAAGGATTGAACCAAAATGCAACACAACTAATATTCAAAAAAATATGCAGAGTTAAAGTCTTCTGAGCTACCTTCCAAATTCAGTTACCTTTTTTTCTTAACAATTTTTTAGGACTGGGTCCTCTAATAAAATTTTTCTCACAAGCAACAAGGGCATTTCAACATAATGAATGGTTCAATCAGCTATGCTCTCTCCAAGTACAATTAAGACCTTAATTGTTTGGTTAAGTTTATTGATGCTGTGTTTATTGATATAAAGAATTCTTGCCAGAAGGGTGACCATACCCAAGAAAGTTTAATCAGGATATTACAGATTCTTGGATTACACAGCATAATCTGATTCTGAATAGCAGGTGATTAATGTACCAGAATAATACTATCAGAAGCAGAGCGGATAAGAATGGTCCTTTGATTCATGAAATTTCTACCAAAAATGTTGTATTACACAATAACTATATAGTTGTTTTTTTTTTAACTGACAGAGTAATATAGAGACCTTGGGTCAAGAGGGTGTGATAAATTGAAGCTCTGATGTGCCTCCACTGCTCCTAACATACATAAAGAGCAGATGCAATGAAAAAAAAAAAGAAAGAAAACCCATGAGACATATCAGGGCTTTAAATAATACAGGCATCTCCATGGAGTTGATAAAAATACAAGGAAGTGGGCAGAAACTGAAGCATAAGCTCATCAGGCTCTGGATTGAGAAGAGAGAGAAACGGGTTCCTGGGGTCAGCGTCCGGTCATGCTTGGGAAATCACATTTTCAAACTTGGAGTACTTTTTCTCCTAACTTCTTGTTTTTAGTTATTGTGACCATAGCTTCTTGAATCTCTGAGTGTAGTAATTAAAAGTTTAATATGTAAGTGTAATTTTGTGTGTTATTTTAGGGGATTATCTTTTGTTTTCTCAATTATCACTATTTGCCCTCACTGTGTCTTGGATTTCTCTATATTTCATGCTGCTTGTTTTCCTCATATGCCTACTTGTCTCAGATTATCTGTTCAGCTCTAAGAATACATAATGCCATAAGTGTGGTGTGGGTCCCCTCTATTATTACATTTAAGTAGATGTAGGCAGGTGGGGGGTGTTGTTTTTGTAAGTCTGCGGTGAGAGATTGTGCTGGGAGCATTTGTGTCGTCATTGGCTATTCGATTTCAGTTTACAGTGAGTAGGTAGGAGCCAGGCAGGGAACTTACTAAGTGTCAAAGAGATGGAATTTACCATAAATTGTCATTCACGTTGGATGCCTTAAATTCTCCCTTAATGTTCTGTTCAACTTTTGAGGCAAACAGCCCCCAGGTTTTTGCAAGAGAGAAAACTCTGGCCACACATCTTCTATAAATGAGGTGGAGGGAAGGGACCCACTTTGCTCAGCTGCACATCCCAATCTCCCCAGTTCTCCCAACTCAGAGTCCCTGGTAAGTATCCACAGAGACTTTGGCTTTCTGTTCCTCTCTTCTCCAACAGATGATCAGAAAATAATATATTATGACGGTATTATCTTATTTTTCCCACTCCAAAGAAGAAATCTTCACCGATTTAAGATAGAGTGTATGCACTCAGCTCTGACAGAGAAGTCATTCAAGTAGTATTTACAGCTACATAAAATGTAGCACAGAGATGGAATAACAGACTAGGTAAGTGTTTAGGACATAAGCCAAATGGGGGACTCCAACATGAGAAAAATGGTTAGGTAAAAGTATTTGGTTTTTCAAAAGAAAATTACTGAATTACTCATCTTGATAAAAAATTTTATATTTTATTACATTTCAAAAAATGCTTTTGGACCCTTTGCTATTGTCATATTTTGAAGTACATGTAGGCACAGCACTATAAACCACTCAGGGCTTAGTTACTCAATGAACATTAATCTACCTCTGGTTTCCTTCTCCCTCTCTGGGCTCTCTGGGAGCCCGCGCAGACACATACATTCGGCCGCCTTACTACATTGGGCCAACCCCAGTAATTTGAGGCTGCCCATTTCTATGTCTGTTGTGTTTGTTTCTTCTTCACCTGTCCTTTTACTTTACATTTTTTTTCTATGTTGTTCAGTGTACCATCACACTCACAGAACTGGGTAACTAATGAGCTGTTCTACTCTGTTGTATGAAAAAAAAATTCCAAAAATAGAACGTGAACCAAAAATGCATGCAATAAACTTTTAAAAAATATAGTGTGACTCACGGGAATTCCCCTCTTTGATGTTCTCTGCACAGAATCGAACTGATGCACAGCAAAGCACACCAGGTAAGTGCTCATGGGGACGGACTTCTGGAAAGTTGTTCTAGTCCAGTTATCATCCACTGGCTCTTCTTTCTATTGAAAACAGAAGACAAATTTTTATTTATCAGAAGATTGATCACGTACAAAGACAAACGATGGTTCCAAACCAGGCTTTCTAGTCAGAAGTCCTCTGCCAAAGCTTAAGGGTAAAATTTCTTTTTACCCCTAAATGGGGATTTTGAAAAGACTAAAGGAAAATTTATTTTATTTGTAGTATTGTGAAAGAATGATTGATGAACTATACACTGTATAAAGTTTCTCAGAGAGAAATACAATTTTGACTGTGATAGAAATTGGACAGTTTAGTTATCCTTCTACATGAAACGCACAAGCCTGGCCCTAATGCTTGAGGAGCTGCTAGGATTCCTCAAGGAAGATGAGGCTGCTGTTCAAAGCCCTGCCCACAGGAAGAACTAAGTAGGTATTTTCTGATTTGAGTGTGTGTAGGGCACTAGCTGTACCAGGTATAGTAGGATGTTGGGCTCTCTTCCATCTCTGCTTGTCCGTATCGAAGACCCAAGGTGTGGTCACTACTAAAGTCACTGCCCTGGTCATAGAGAAAGAGAAGGGTTCCATTGCTTGGTGTGACTGCTGACCCCATCTGTCTGCTCTCTGTCCACGCCAGCTTTGCCTTCCTCACTGCCGATCACCTGTCCTCAGACTCCATCTACGAATACTTGGCCACTCCTGCTACCCACTGTGTAAACATTTCCACATGCCCTATAGTCACACATTAAGTCACACAACAGTGAGGAGCTTTAAAAAGGAATTAAGCAAGGGAAGCTGAACTAGAATTGATGCATGGTTGACAAGGCGAGCATGTGTACGCATGTGCTAGTATGGGAGTGTTGAAACCCCAGCGAAGTAAGATGCTCTGCAACCAAAACTCACTGGTATCAGTTCTGATCTAATTACACAGAATAGTCTCTTTTTTCCAGGACTCCCAGAAATATACTCTGCAAAAGCCCAAGGTAATCTGAGGAAGTCTTAAGCAGAAGTTAGTGAGGTTCACAGTCTTTCTCCTCCCAACCTCACTCTCCCCATTCCACAGTCTAACGGCATTTTCCTCGGATCCAGTCTTCTGGATCAGTGTCTCACACTTTCAGTTTATTCTTTCCTCTTTCTTCTCCAGTCAAAACTCAATTGCTCAGGTACCTGACACCAGAAAAATACAAGTTGGTAAACTGATTCACACAGAAGGTTTTTTTTGAGGAATATTTATAATAAAAAGGGATGGATTTCAGCGATGATATTTCAGATAGTCAGAAAGATGGGAAATACAATTTTGGCAGGGTGCCTTTCTGATACGAGTTAGGTGAGAATTATGTCTAAGGACAAACACTGCCCTTTCACACGTCAAATGTTTAAGGTATAATACACCTCAACTTTAAGGTAATGTCACTTTAGTTAACTACATTACCCATTATGGGGACGAGGAGCAGTAACTGTGCAAAAATCTTATTTTAATAACTGTACAGACAGAACTTACTGTAGCCTATTTTTTTTAGCATTTAATGAGTATGTCTAATTCATCAGAAAATCTATGCATATGTTGTTTCCTGAAATTGGCTTCTACACTCCAATATTTAAGTGATGATATTTTGCAGTATCTCTATCTCAAAAACTGGATTTATATTTAAATATATAACAAGAATAGCGACAAGGCTCTTGAGTATTTTTCAGTCAGTAATCTGTTTACTTTGCCGTGAAGTTGTCGTTCTCTCAGTAAAGCAGAGCCTGGCTGGTGTCTGCCTACTGCACCCTCTCTAGCTTAAAAACCCACGGTGGCTTTCTGACTGGACTGTGATCTCTTGGGTTAAAGACTTCTGGGATTCAAAGAAAAGAGGTTCCCAAAATGTGTTCTGAAACCCCTAAATAAGCTACTAGAGCACTTTTAATTTTAGAAATCAGTAAGATTCTTTCACAGCAAATCGAGTAGTTTACCCAATATCTTAAACCGACTATTTTTGTGAACAAAAAGTTTTTTAAATACTCACCTCCACTGGCATATTTGAAAGTGCCTTATAGTCTTTGGTGTGGACGATAGATATTGTATACGTTGCCTTTTTGTTGGGCTCATCAAAACACGGGAAGGACTTCCTGGCATCCGTGGGTTCATGATCGGTGGCTGCTATGCTCCTTGGAAACAAACACGCACAAAAAAAACAAAATGCATGTGATCTCTTCTAACAGCCCCCGTGCTGCAATTCCCACAGAAACAATCAACGGTGTCATTGTAACCAATACATTTCTTAAAGTGAGTTTCCATCCAGAAACTGTCAAAGAGTTATCGAGACTTTTCAGAAATTTTTCAGGTAACAAATAAATGAAAGTCCAGAGACAACTTCAGATATTTTCTATGAATTTTTAGCTATTTTGTCATCATAGTTAAAAATATGGCAACTGTAGAGAAGAGAAATGAACCCAGTTATGAGCTATCACTCCCTTCACCACAAAGCTGTCGAAGGAAAAGTAGATAAACCCAGAGCCACCTCAGGGGCTTGTCTTAGACAGCCCTCGAGAGAGTGAGCAGCTGTGTTCTCTCATGGAGGAGGGAAGCATATTTCAGAGTCACTGCTCCTGTCCCTAAGGGCACCTTCTTTCTTATTTGTTTTACACCAGAGGAAATACTCAGTTTCATTTCCAAGCAAAGTCAGTGCTCTGAGTAACCTCCCAGGTGAAGCAAACTTTGGCCAGGTTTAAAGCTTGTTTTTGAGGAGAACATTTCTTTATGGTTCTAACTTGCATATACTTATGTAGGCAAAAATGTTAATGTTTAATGTTTCCATCATTTCAAGGTAGAAATATTTTTCTGAGTAATTCCTCAAAAAACCAATGAATATATACTTTTTATGTATAGTCATATCACAGTAAGTTAGTATTATTATTGTATTACTCATTAGAAGAATAAGCAAAGTAAAAAATATAAAAGAAAGGAAAAGTAAGAAAAATGTTGACTTATATTCACTAATATTTTGTACCAAGGAACTATTTTGTCCTTCAAAATCCTCAGGAACTAAGGAAGGTATATCATAAAGGTTACCAAGCTAAATTATTAGATCATTCATCCATCCAACTAATATTTATTGAACTCCTTGCTTCCATTCTCTCTCTCTCACACAGATGCACACATTTGCTAGGCGTTATCCTGGGTGCTGAAGGAATAGCAAGGACAAATAAACAGGCATATAAATAGATAAGTGACTAGTATTTTAATAAGAGCATGATGGGAGCTCTATACAAAATAAAACAGGGAGAGTGACAGAGAATGACTCAGGAACACTGGTAAGCAACATTAAGTAGAATGGTCAGGGACAATCTTTTATAGTAGCTGATGGTTTGCTGAGATCTAAATGATGAGAAAAAGCCAGACAGGTGAAGATTAAGGAAAGTGTGTTCTAGTAGAGGGGACAGCAAGTGCATAGCCTCTAATGTGGAAATGACCTTAATGTGGCTGAGGACCTGAAAGGTGTCCCATGTGGCTGAAGTAGAGTGAACCAGAGGGACTGGGCAAAAGAGAAGTTCGAGAGGCCAGCAGAGGCTGTGGTAAGAGGCTGGATTTCATTTTCATCCAATGGTGTATTATATACATTAATTTACTTAAAAGATAGTGTGTCATAAGTCAACAACCATCTATAAGAAATTAAAATATTTCTGAATTTATTTTAAAGATTTCTATAGATATAAAAATTCTATAGAAAATTGTTAAAAACTAAGCCAAGAAAACTAATCTATGTAAAAAACACAACCAGAAAAGTGTGTCTGGAGAGACTGTGGACTAAGAGAATTTTCCAGGATGCCTGAAAAACAATCTTTATCTTCATAGGAGATAAAGATTGCACACAAAGGTGTGTGCATTTTTCAATATTCACTGAATTGTGCCCAACAGATTTATGCATTTAATGTATACAAATGTTTCTTAAAAATAGCAAGATAGAGGCATTAGGTAAACATGGCTTGCCTCCTCACACAACCACAGCAAAACTTACAACTGAAGTACAAAACTACTATCACCCAGAATTGCCAGAAAATTGAGCTGTGTGGAAATCCCACAACCATGGAATTAAAGAAGTCACATTCATACAGACAGATAGGAGGGTAAGAGATGCAGAGATGTTGAGATGAGGAATGAGTGACGCCCCTCCCACATGTGGTAGATAAAACCTGGGAAGGGTACTCAAGAGTGAGGGGTCCCAGCCCCACAGCAGACCACCCAAGCCAGGGTTCCAGTGCCAGGGAGATAAGTCCCCGTAACGTCTAGCTGTAAAAAACAGTGGGGGTTAGGGCAGTAGAAAAAACTGCAGGATTTGCAGACATCTCCTCATAAAGGGTCTGCAACAGACTTAGGACTTACTCACACTCACTCCCTCTGGGCTCCAGCACCAGGGCAGCACCTGGAAAACACTAGTGGTATAGAGGGAGAAATTGAAGTGATTGGCATTAGGGCAAGTACTGGGGGACAGATTCCACTTGGACAAAACCCCAGAGGCCAGGCAGCAGCCATTGTCAACTTTCTGAGCCTTCTCCCACACAGAGCCAAAGATCAGTAACACCATATTAAAGACTCCATCAGCTTGGTTCACACAAATTGCCCCAACCTGGCAATTACCTAAGGCTCTACCCCATCCAACTTACTGGTGTGCTTTTCTACAATACGCCACACTACTAAGAAAGGGAGTCAAATCAGCTCTACTTAGTACATAGAAACAAATGCAGGGAGGCTGCCAAAATGAGGAGACAAAGAAATATGGCCCAAATGAAAGAACAAAATAAAACTCCAGAAAAAGGACTAAACAAAATGGAGATAAGTGATCTATCAGATGCAGAGTTCAAAACACTTGTTATTAGGATGCCCAAGGACTCATTAGATACTTTAAGAACCTAAAAACGACCCAGGCAGAAATGAAGTTTACACTAAGTGAATAAGGAAAATTTTACAGAGAATCAACAGTGGAGTGGATAAAGCTGAAAATCAAATCAATGATTTGGAACATTGGGAAGAAAAAAACATTCAATCACAACAGCCATAAGAAAAAAGAATTAAAAAAAAATAAGAATAGGCTAATGAGTCTCTGGGACAACTTCAAATGTACTGACATTCATATCATCAGGTGCCAGAAGAAGAAGAAAAAGAGCAAGAAATTGAAAACTTCCTTTAAAAAATAATGAAAGAAAACTTCCTTAATTTGGTGAAGGAAATAGACATACAAGCCAAGGAAGCACAGAGAGTCCCAAACAAGATGGACACAAAGAGGAATATACCAAGATACATCATAATTAAAATGCTAAAGGTTAAAGATAAAGAATCTTAAAAGCAGCAAGAAGAAAGCAGAGAGTTACCTACAAAGGCATTCCTACAAGACTGTCAGATGATTTCTCAAAAGAAACATCATAGGCTAAAAGGACCTGGCAAGAAGTATTCAAAGTGATAAGAAACAAAGGCCTACAATCAAGAGTACTCTACGCAGCAAAGCTATCATTTAAAATTGAAGGGCAGAGAAAGTGTTTCCCAGACAAAGTAAAGCTAAAGGATTTCATCATCATCAAGCCATTATTATATGAAATGTTAAAGGGATGTATTTAAGAAAAAGAAGATGACCAAAATTATGAATTTTAAAATGGCAATATCACAATGATCGACAATTGAACCTAAAAATCTGAGCAAACAAGCAGAACACAAACAGAATTATGGATAGAGAGATCATTTGGAGGATTATCAGTTGGAAGGGAGAATGGGGACAATGGGTGAAAAGGTGCAGGGATTAAGAAGTACAAATAGGTAGTTAAAGAATAGATGGGGGATGTGAAGAATAGTTCAGGAAAAGGAGTAGCCAAAGAATTTACATGCATGACCCCTGGCCTTGAACTAAGGGGGAGGACTGCTGGGAGCTAATGGGGGTTGCCAGGTAGAGGGGGGCAAAGAGGGAAAAATTGGGACAAGTCTAATAGCATAACCAATAAAATATATTTCTTAAAAATAGAATTTTATGATAGCATTTACCTCACAAGGCAGGTGGGAAGACTGCATGACATAATGCTGATCTGGGACTGACATAGTGGCTGCTTCACAGTTGACACTCAGTAAATGAAGACAGTGCAAGAAATTAGGTCTGTTTGTGGAAAATTTCAAAATAAAAGTCTGTAAAAAGTGGATTGGGATGAAGTGGTGTGGACAGCCTGGAGCAGTGTTTCTCATAATTCAACATAAACAAAAATCACCAGGGATCTTGTTGAAATGCAGGTTCTGAGTCAGCAGGTCTGGGCTGGGACCTGGGATGCCACCTTTCTAACAGAATGCCACTCAAATAGCAAAGGAGCATGAAGTCAACTTGGCAGACTGCAAAACACAAGTCACAGTTCTCTTTTGTTTAAAAAAAAAATAACACTAATTTCTTAAGATAAGAACTAAGAACATGGAAAAGCCAGGAGGGCCATCTTGTGGAGAAATCTGCCACCAGTGTTGGGGGGCCTTCAACTCCTGAGTGACCTGCAGAAAGGTCACTGCTGTGGCCAGCCAGGGACCATCAGGCTGGACCACTCACAGATCCTACCTCTAACCCATGGACTTTATAGATGGAGAGGAAGAGGAGGAGTTGGATTTTAGGGTCTCAACTTGCTGCGTGTAATCCCCTCACTGCTGCTAGACTATGTTTCAGAATGGGTGTCCCGGGCTGCTCCCACCAGCTGCGAGGTGGCTGTGATGGCTCCTCATTCCCCAACAATTTTGGGCATTATTCAGCTTTCTGATTTCTGGCAGTCTAATTGGTGTAAGTGATACCTCATTATCATTTTAAGATGTATTTTTCTGATCATAAATAAGTCGGACCATATTTTTATAAAAAATAAATTTTACCTGAAAATAACTATGCATGAATATTGAGCTCTAGTAAGCAGTTTTGTGTTGTTGCAGTGGCACAGGTTAGCAATTCAGGAAAAGCCCTCTCTGTTTGAGCAAATGTAAAAAAAATTAATAATAATGGAAAGCAACTTTCTCCCTGTTGGGGAAAATAATTTATAAATTTGTAAGGAGGGAACTTTAGAACATAGCCTTGGTATTAAATTGTAAATGCTGGTCTGGTATAAACTGAATGATTTTCAAGTAGATATTGATAAAAGGATATAACAATACATTTCCTAGCTTTGCCCACTGAAGAGAAGTGGATGCAATGACAGGCATGTACCAATGAACACAACTAGTTCCCACATGGTCATTATGGAATATCATCCTCTACTGGAAGGAACCAGGATTCCTTAGAGAAATGGCTGATTCCAGTGTGGGGTCAGGAAAAGTCCAAGATGATCCTGGAACATGTTGGTGTGCCAAAAACTGAGGAGGTTCTCAAAGAATCATGGGAACAAGTAAAAAGGACACAGGAGTCCACTAGAGGGGACTACCACTAGCCAAGTCTGAGGGAATTGGAACATCGAAATAAACAATGGGATTATAATCCATTGAATAAAATAAGAATCCTTACTCTCATAAAACAAATGAACAAATAAATAAGAGGGGAATTATTTGGTAGGCAAACTATTGGTAGGCAATACCAAATAGACTGCCTACCAATAATTTTAGGAGGAACAATGGGTTTAGAAATGATGGGTAGTGGATGCCCAAACAGGCACAGGGACACAGCATTACTTCTGTGAAATTTTTGACAAAATGATGAAGTTGCATTTTTAAATCATGAGGAAAGTCTGAAAAACTAAAATTGAGGGACCTTCTCAAAATAAGTGGCCCGAACACTTCAAAAATATCAAGGTTGTGAAAGACAAGTCTAGGGGACAGTTCTAGTTCAAGGGAATCTAACAGGCACTATCCTACAGTCTTTGTGATAATGAATCCAGACTGTCTTCAGGACTGTGGAAAAAATAACTCAAAAAGACATTTGTGGTTAATTGATGAAAATTGATTATGACTGTGGATTAAATAATTGTGTTATAACAATGTTAAATTTCCTGATTTTGATAATTGCACTGTGGTTGTTAGAGAATGTTGTATGTTAAGAAGTACATACGGAGTGTTAAGAGGTAAAGGGAAACAGTGTTTTGATACACTTAGAGAGAGAGAGAGAGGGAGAGGGAGAGAAACGATGAAGGGAAGAGAAAGAGGAAATTGGTGAATCTGGGTAAAGTGTTTTAGGAGCCTCTTGTACCATTCACGACACTTTTCTGTAAATTTGAAATTATTTCAAAATAAAAAAATACTCAAAGTCTCAGTCAAGAATTTATTCTTCAATAAAATAATTACTGATGGGTTTTTCTGAGGATAACAATGTAACTAGTGAATTGAATTTTCTAACACTGTGCAGATTGCTGTGAATTGCAAATGTTACAGGGTGCAGCCAAGAGTGGGGGACCCCAAATGGGCATTTGGAATGGGGTCCAGAACTCAAGGTGTTCAGAAAATATTAGGATGTCCTCACCCCCTCTCTAGGTGTGAGTGGGGGGAAGGGACAAATGGAGCATGTCCATTGAGAGCTGTTTTGCATAGTAACAGCTTTGCAGCTAACCTCTGGTGTGGTCATTTAACATATCTATAACCTTTGACTGGTTACATAGATATGTTAAATAGCTGTGGCCATGCTCTGAACCAGGGGGATGGAAGTAACTTCCCCACCAAGATGTAACTGGGGGGTGGGGGGAAGAGGAACAGGTCCCCTGAGTTACAGCGACTGCATGGAAGCTTGGAGCTGATTGGCTCCATGACATAGGGCCACACCTGCCCAGACCCACAATGGCAGCCAGAAAGGCTGGAAAGAATGGGAGATTGAGGGCTGGTGTGGCCGAGTGTGGGAGGAGTTGGAAAGGGGGCTGCAGAGGAAGATTGGCGTGGGGATTTAAACCCAGACTTGGCAGCCATTGAGAGGAGAATCACTCGGTCTTTAGCAGAGTGGGGACTCCTGTGGCCATTGAGCAGAGAGAACCACGCGCCTTTGCCAGAGTGGGGACCCCCGCAGCATTAGTAGGGGGAACCACCACCCAGCTTTAGCAGAGATCCTGGTGACACAGCTGAGGGTGCCGAGAACTGAGGAAGGTCTCCCAGCCTACCAGCGGAGACGGATTACTGGGAAGAACCGGGGGCTGTCTGAGCCACGGACTTCTATTTTCTTTCCTGAGATACAGTACCCCAGACTGGGCAAAGGGGGAAGGAAGGACTGTGTATGTTTGTGGGTGTTTTAAGGGACTTTAGGATTTTGATGAAGACATTAGGTCACTACTTTAACTTTGTATAGCATTAAATAAACATTTCCTTTCCTTTTCACAAATCTCTGGCATTGAGAGACATCTTTCCTCTGGCGGTGGACGTAACGAACCTGGGGGTTCCTTTTGGGTAATAGTATATTGTCCCAGGCCCCCCTTGTTGTTCTGTAACACAAATACATCAGACTATAAAGAAGTCTGTACACATTCCTCAAGTACTAAGGTTTTCTAGTAAGCTGCACCAAGCTCCAATCCTGTGTTTGTTGGCTGCCTTTTTATTGAGTTCTTCTGCTTCTGATTTCTTCCACAGGTAGAAGAAAAGGAAAAACCAAGCAAGAATGTTGCAGCTTAGTCACGCCTCAGAAATTTGAGAATATAAGTGGGAGCAGAGGGGAGAGATGGGTGAGAAGACAGTGGAATTCCAGGTTCCTAAGCAATAGTGGTAGGGTAGGTTTTCAATACTTTTTTCCAGTCTCTGCTCTATGTCCCCCCACCCAAGTGACAAGAATTTTCTATCCTTTCTCCATTCTCTTTAAAAGAGCTCGTGCCTGAAAGCTCAGAGACACTTTGGAAATGGTACACGGTGTCAGAGATGTCTCTGTGCGGTGTGTTTGTGGTCCTGTCACTGAATGTTAATCACTGTGAACTCACTCCATTACCATGATCTGGACATACACTGAGGTAGGTCAAGTGATATTCGTTAACAAGAAGGGTTACAAAATGTGCACTGTTTTTCTAAATTGCAGAGCCAATATGATTTTATGGGGAAAATCCTCTTCTAAGAGTAAAACTTCCTAGATTCTGATTCTACTTCAGTCCCTTAAGTGTGATCCCGCACAAAGTATAAAATCTGTGAATCTTAATCCCCTCATCTATAACAGCTGCTTACCAAAGCACATCTGGCCTCTTCACAGGGCTAGGGGCACAGAGAAGGGTTAGGTCACGTGTAGTAATACATCTGAAACTCTCTTGAAATTTACATAATAGGATTAGGATATACCTCATTCTATTAAATTCTAGAAGGCTAACTATCCTTTTTTTTAATGCACACACACCATATGCAACTTTAATCAACCAAATGAAAAAGTCCCAAATGCATGAGTAAAAAAAAAAATCCAAACTGTTAACACAAGCTTAAATTATAAACTTAAGATGGTTAAGATCCTTCCATCCTGCAGACGACGCCAGATGCTGAGGCCCCTCTAAACAGCTTTGGACAGAGTGCTCCCAAGTAAAAGCCTGTAAACCACCCCAAGATGAGAAAGCAGAGTCCTAACCAGGGTGCCACATAGGTCAAGGCTGGGCTGAGCCTGCTGACTCCGCTTTCTGATGTAGCACCTTCCACAACCAACAGACTTCAAAATGTGTTCATTTGACACTAATATATATACTGCGACAAAATCAGTTTATGAAAGTTGAGTGCAAATACTACAGGCAATATGGTTTTTCTAAATGACAACTTGTTTTTCTCATGAACTCCTATAGACCTCAAAAGCTCCAATTTAAATATGCTAAATTCCATCCGAAGTTACTAAAGTTTTGTAAAGATATGCAAATTTGAAAACAAGGTGTATGAGATAGCAGTACAAAACAATTATAGACCACAACTTCTTGGTGGGAGGCTTTACTCAGTGATTAAACGTTTTTCTTTTTAAAATCAGCTGAGTTGTGTTACAAATTAATGGAAAAGACCTGGCTAATAGCACAGTACATTTGGGAGTGACTGCTGGGCATGTCCTGAGTAATTACAGTGCCAGGGGAACTGCTGAGGTAAACCACTTTTCCATGAGGGCCTCTCTGTGTTAAATCAATAATTCACTTTCGAGGCTCAGCACATTAAAAATATAGTTCTATGCAGCTTATTAATTTGTTCTAAAGGGAAGAACGGCCCTCTAACTTCTCTGACTCAGCCACACCAAGGAGACTTTAGAGAAGAGAGAGAGAAAAGATGGTGATTCAAGTCACAGGCCAGTTCACTCTGCATCAACTGAAAAAAACAAACCAAACTACTTGATTATCTCATAAATCACTTGGTGTACTATTTCCAGTGAAGACTCTCAGGCTATAGTCAGCAATTTAATGACTTAATCCAGCAAAATAAATAGCAAGGTCTGGGTGAAAACCCTGAACAAAAGGTTTCTGATGCAAGCAAGGCAGCCACAGTCGCTAGGTGCCTGTGCAGAGGAGAGCAAGGGTCCCAGACTCACGCAGGGAAGCTGACCAGTGCAAGACAACCCATCCAGCTTATACAGACTCCAACAGGCTTTGGGGGGTTTGAATTAACCCATTAACTAATTAACCTTTTTTTCCAATTGTTTTTCCTAAAAAGACCACATTCAAGGTTAAGTAAAATCATTTTGTTCCCTTCTAAAAGAATGGGAATAACTGAGCCTCCTGCTGCAAGTAAACAAGACCAAAAAAAAAAGAAAAAACACATTCTTTATTGATAATAGGTATACTAGTAGCTCGGCGTATCAATCTAAGAATATAATGAGCAAACTGACATACGACTAAAACTTCAAGATCAACACTGCAAATGAGTCTGTATGTCTATGCATGTGAGAATATGTCACACACATACGTATCACTAAGACCGTCACACTGATTTCTTTCTTATCATATTTCCATTTAACTCCTAAATCTTTATCACAAAGCTTAACCTTGTACTTCATACTTATTTATCCAAATGTTTACTAGACATCTCTCCCTAGCTGTCTTACAGGCATTTAGCATGTCTGACACTGAACTTGGGGGCCTTCTCTTTCAATCTGGTTCTTCTCTTGTATTTCCAACTAACATGTAGTCTGTTCCTCAGATCAGGTATCTGGGGTGTCCTAGGCGCATAACTTTAACTTAACCCTCTGCATAGTCAACCAGTTTGCAAATTCTGACTCTCTTCCTCCAAACTGTCTTCTCCATTGTGTCCTCTTCTGTCTGTCTTGAAACCACTGTCCTCCCTGATTTCACCCTCTCTTTCCTGGGTCATTGCAATGTCTCCCACATACCCAAGTATAACCTTGGCTCTTTCCTTCACCATCCACATCTAAACAGTCACCAGTTACGTTTTCCTTTATAATGCCTATCAATTGGCTATCCGTCCTTTTCTTCATTACAGGTTTTCTGGGGTTATCTCTCGCTAACCTCTTCATACAAACCCCTCACACACACTAATTTTATCTCCCCACTCTGCTTCTCTGACTCAGTGCCTTTCCTTTTTGCCTGTTTTTACCTTCTCATTTGCTTATCAAAATCCCACCATAATATTAAAATTCAGTGTCAAGCCTACCGATGCTACAAAGAACACTCCAGAAAACTCACACTGGAAACCATCTGTCCCCCTTTTACATTTTTGTGATTTCTGTCAATTCCAATATTCTCAGTCCTTAACATACGAAGACTGTGTTCTTAAATCAAAAAAAGATTTACCAACTCCGCTTTTCTTCAGTAAGAAGGGCAGAAAAGAAACCAAGGAAATTTTTCATCCTGACTGAGTTGGGAGGTAGAGATATCATCAGCAGAACTCGGAGTCCTTCATGGGAAAGGCGCTATAGCACTGTGGCTTGTCCCAGCTTGTGCCAGAGGACATTAAGAGTGCAAAGGCCTGTAGGAAATTGTTTCTCCATTCAATAATGTTTGAGTGTTCACTGTGTGCCAGGCAATGAACAAGAGACTCGGCGTACTCTCAGAGACCCACAGAAGTATCCACACTCACATAAGTTTGGAAAATGTCAACCATGACAGTCTCTGGAAATTCATAATGGACACTGTCATTTAAAAGTCTCTGAGAAGTCCCACCATTAAAAAACCATACTGTATTTAATATTATTGCCCAAACTAATTTGGCAACAGAATCCCTCCCCTCCTTTTGTTTTGGCAAAATCTTTTAATGACCTATGCAGCTAGATATCTGTGGAACATACTTTGAGAAATGCTGTGTAAAATCAATTCAAATGCTGAGAAAGAAATGCTGAACCTGGGAGAGGAAAAAATATCATTAAATATTTTGGAGATTTGAGTAGAGGGGACTCTGCCTGGGACAAGAAAATCTGAAAAGAGTGAGGGTTTGGGTGATGTGGGCAGGAAAACATTTCAAAGCTTCCAATCCTTTTAAGTGGTTTTCCTCAGACCTTAAGGAACAGACCAGAGAGTAGAAGTGACTTTTAAGTTTTCCAGACTTTGTCCTCCTAAGCCTCACTACAAGGCTGTTCCCAGCAACGTGATGTGGAGACCGGTACTAGGGAACTTTAAGCTGGCTCCACCTTCTTCTACAACTCTATTTCAAAATGTTGAGGAAAAGAAGCTCAGATAGTTGTCTCCCTTCTGTGAAGTTTGAGTCCAGATTATATTTTCAGAAATCAAGTAATTTTGGTTACTTCTGAGTACAGTCATGTTTAGTTTGCATTATGGTTGCACCAAATAATAATCCCAATCTTGCTAATACTCAGTCTTGGAATTAAGTTTCACATAAAGGCAGGCAAGTCAGAGAATATAATTTTGGTCGCATACCAAAAATCTATTACTGCAATGGAATTTTCAGTGTATGAACATCCAATATTACAGAGCTCACTGTATAATGTGAAAGAATGGTGCTGCTCCAGTGAATCCACTCCTATGGTCCTTATGTGGACACTGGATGGGAACCCTGAGAGGCTTGCATTGTCCAAAGGCTTAAAAAATGCATTTTCTCATATGTTTGAAATACAGTATTTCATAACAACCAAAACTGAAAGTATTCCATGTTGCTTAAATGAAGTTATTGAGTATGAGCCAGAACTATTTATTCCAAAGCATGTGTGCAGAGCAGAACTGGCAGCATCCTGTGTAATGTGAGAACCTCGAAAGCTACCAATGAAAACAGACAAGCTGAGGAAGGCCAGTCTTCCCTGAGGACCTAACTGAGCACAGGCCTTCTCTGCCAATCTTCCTGATGCATAGTACTTTTTGACCAGTTATTAAGACAGCTGAGTTTCAGAATGCCAGCTCTCACATATATATTTTATGGTAAAATTAACTGGTACAGTAAATTAACCCAAAGAATCAGAGTGAACAATATATATTTTCGTATATAGTGCTTTTTAAAATTTGTAAAGTATGTAACAAAAATTTATTAATGGAACACTATTTCATAGTTTTTGTCCTTCCTGTAGTGTGCAGAATTTTTATAATGTGTTTTGATGGCTTTACTTGGATGAAATTTCTGTTGTTTTCACAACCTAAGAAACAGTTTTAAAACTTTAGAAATAATCATTCAAAAGTTGATTCATTTTCAATTACACTAATGAATTTTTTGAATCTCTCAAAGATGGATATTCTTCAGAGTAGTATGCCTTTTCCTCCAATGAAGTGCAAACACTTTAAAAAAGCTTTTTAATGTTAGTGCAGCCCAGAGAGATAGGTACTTTCATTCATTGTTGGTGGAAATGTAACTAGAAACATACTTTTGGGAAGTCAGTTTGAAGACACACAGACACTCACACACATGTGCATGCACAGGTTATATATACATATATGTGTATAAAATACATGTGTATGTACATTCATACATAATGTAGTTTGCACCATTTTCCTAAAGAAATATTAGGAATGTTACACAGTTTATTATAGAGATGTTCATTAAATTTTATGAACATTAGGTGTTTAGAGGTAAAAGAGCAGAAGCAACTTAAATGCCCAGGTTTAAAGGAAAAGTTAAATAAATCACATTAGATTCATACAATGAACTATCATGTATCCATTAAATTATTTATGGAAGAATACCAAATGACACGTTAAACTGTTGATATATCCTAAAAGCATGTTACACAATACCACGCACAGCATAATAATGTCATGCTTATCTGTGTCTAGAAAAAATACTAGAAACATATCTTCCTAAATATTAACAAAGACTATACTTGAGTGATGGACCTATAAGTGGATTTTTATTTTTTCTTACAATGTTCTCTGGCTTTCAAGTTTTCTGCAGTGAATGTGTATTATTTATGAAATAAATAAAATAAATGTTACAAGTTTCTGGGTATATCCATACCTTTTATATCCTAACATAAGGTAATACACAGATACACACTTAAAGATGTACTTACAACTGCATTCTTTTCTAACTTGTTTATAATAATAAATAGTGGAAGCACTCAAAAGTCCAACAGGGAACTGATTTTAAAAAATAAAATTGCACTCATGCAATGGAATATTGCACAATTTTTAAAACCAGACTCTTGAAAGTATTTAAGAATGGGTGGAAAATGCTTATAATATGTTAAGTTAAAAAGGTATATAGATAAGACTTCTGGTCAAGATGGAGGCATAGGCAGACAGGCTTGCCTCTTCACACAATCATATCAAAATTACAACTAAAATGTACAACAACCATCACTCAGAACCATCAGAAATCAATTGAATGGAAGTCTGACAACTACAGAATTAACAAAACCACACCCATCCAGACTGGTAAGAGGAGCACAGACATGAAGCCAGCTGGTCCCTGACCCATGTGTGGTGTATTAAAAATATGGGAGGGATATTTCAGGAGTGAGGATTCCCAACCCCATACCAGGTACCCCAGCACAGGATTCCAGGGCCAGGAAGATAAATTCCCACAACTTCTGACTGCAGAACCAGTGGGAATTGCGTCAGTGGAAGAAACTGCTGTAGCTCCAAGCAGTTCCACTCAAAGAACCCACACATGGACTCACCTACTCAGACTCGCCCTCTCAGAGCTCCAGCACCAGGGTAGCAGCTTGAAAGGCACCAGTGACATATAGGGAGAAGCTGAAGTGTCTGGCATCAAGGCAGGCAGATGTCATTGTCCCTTTTTTAAACCTTCCCCCAACAGTGCTGGCAATCTGGTGCTATAACTGAGACTCCATCAACGTGGCTAACACTGTTTGACCTGCCTTGGAAATTCCCAGAGACTCTGCCCCACCCAACTTACAGGCCCACCCAAGCAGCTTTTCCATATAAATGGCTGTTCTTGGCTCATGCTTCACAATTTCCTAAATCCTCTCAACAAGCAACAGCTGGCCTCAGGTGAGCCCCAGGTCCTGCACCAGTAGGAGCCAGCCTAGAGTCACAGCTTGGCTTCACCTGGGAATCTCCAAGCTCAGCAAAAGTAGCAGCCATCTCAGATTGATTTACAACTCAGGCAGGGTGATCCCAGGAAAGACGAAGGCTGGGGCTGACCTTGGCCTGCACCACCTGGGAAACCCCAGGGCCAGTGCACACAGTGGACAGCTACAGACCATGTCTGAATACCACCACCCTTCCTCTGCATAGCTGACCCTCCAGGGAGGGTGGAGGTTGGGGGTAAGTGGTCATAACCAGTCCTTGCAGCTGACTGGCCTGGGTAATACCCTTGCATTGACCTGCCAACACCAATCAAGGTTCAATTCCAAGAGACGGGTGGGTGTACTTAGCCCACATGAAGGTCACACCTCGAGTAACCAGGTTAGGTGATGGGGGAGGCTGTGCCACTGGAAACTACAAGGCACCGGCTACACTAAGCCACACTACCAAGACACGGAGTCAAAGCAGCTCTACCTAATACATAGAAACTGCCAAATACACAGGAGGCTGCCAAAACGAGGAGACAAAGAAACATGGCCCAAATGAAAGAACAGATCAAAACTCCAGAAAAAGAGCTAAATGAAATGGAGGTAAGCAATCTATCAGATGCAGAGTTCAAAACACTGGTTAAACGTATGCGCAAGGATCTTAGTGGGGGCCTCACCAGCATAAAAAAGATCCAGCCAGAGACAAGGAACACAGTAATTGAAATGAATAATTTACAGGGAAACTACAGTAGAGTGGATGAAGCCAATACTCAAATTAATGATTTGGAACATAAGAAAGCAAAAAACAATCAGAACAATAAGAAAAAAGAATCCAAGAAATAAGGATAGTGTAAGGAGCCTTTGGAACAACATCAAGCAGTTTAACACTTGCGTCATAGGGAAAGAAAAGAGAAAGAGCAAGAAATTGGAAATCTGTTCGAGAAAATAATGAAAGAAAACTTCCCTACTTTGGTGAAGAAAATAGACATGCAAGTCCTGGAAGCACAGAGAGTCCGAAACAAGATGGATGCAAAGAGGCCTACTCCAAGATATACCATAATTAAAATGCCAAAGGTTAAAGATAAAGAGAGAATCTGCAATAAAAAAGAAGTTAGTTACCTATAGGGGAGTTCCTATAGAGTGTCAACTGATTTCTCAAAAGAAACTTTGCAAGCTAGAAGGGATTGGCAAGAAATATTCAAAGTCATGAAAAATAGGGACCTAGAGCCAAGATTGTTCTACCTAGCAAAGCTATCATTTAGAACCAAAGGACAGATTAAGAGCTTCTCAGACAAGAAAAAACTAAAGGAGTTCATCATCACCAAACCATTATTACATTAAATGTTAAAGGGACTTATATAGGAAAAAGAAGATCAAAACTACGAACTATTAAATGGCAAAAAAATATGTATCTATCAATAGCTGAATCTAAAAAACAAAAAGAACAGAGACAGAGTCGTGGATATGCAGAACGTTTTGATGGTTGCCAGATGGAAGGGGATATGGGGGAATGGGTTGAGAGGTGAGGGGATTATGAAGTACAAAATAGGTAATTACAGAATAGCCATGGAAATGTAAAGTACAGTTTAAGAAATGGAGTAGCTAAAGAACTTATACATGTGATCCATGAACATGAACTTCAGTGGGGGGATTGCCCGAGGGAGTGGGCCCCCGCTACATCTGGCAACCATCTGGGTGGACATGGACAAATGGGGAAAAATCAGGACAACTATAATATTATAATCAATAAAACATAATTAAACAAAGATTCTAGATCAGAGAAATAATAAAATTACAATTTTCATTGCCTAGAAAAATACCATAATTACATTAACATATTAATGGGGTTACCACTGGATGGCGGAAGTATTTATAGGTTCTTTTGATTTTCTTTTTAAATAACTTTTTCTGCTTTCAACATTTACAATTTTTATAAACAGAAAAATGTAAACAATAAAGAAGTTTGTTTTGTTACTAGTGATATTAAGACACACCATCAAGCATCCTTCTTCGAATATTTTTTTTCAAACTAGCATTTCTACTCAATGTATTACTGTACCACAGTAAGATAGGGCTATTGAAATATTTATTTCAGTCCTCGAGTGTCTCTGACAAACAACAGAAAGAATTTTGACCAAAAGGTTTGATTTGCTCTATAAGATGCTTAAAACAACATAAGAAAGGGGTGCTAAAAGATCTGTGAGCTGACCCCAGTGAGCTGGACCCAGTTTCACTTTTGTTAACTGTGACACTAAAGTTTCTTAATCACTACCTGTTCAGAATCCAAGTAAGCAAAGGCCAAAGCAGTTTCAAGTTCAGTGACACCTCAGGTGAAGACTTCTTTCCTGATACAGGGCCACACCCACAGTGTGAAGGTTTGTTAAAATCCTCAACTTTCTGCCTTCGATGCAGCTCTAATAATAGCCTCTGATTGATTGCCAAGGCAAGTAACCATCAGGAAATGAACTTGTGTGTTCATGCACACATTTGGAAGACTGGGGAGGAAAAACATTTTTATGTCCTTAATTATATATCTTTTTATGTCCTTAATAGAATTTTCTGTTACATGCATATTGCATTACAGGCAATAAGTGCAAAGATTCATCTGTTTTGCCACTCATGTGTGGACTCAGTGAGGATTTATTGCTTATCTGTAAATGGTTCTGACCATATGAAATAAAAGGGCACAGTCCTGCCTTCATTTCCAGATGGAGATACAAAGACAATTCCATGAGTATTACTCTTTCAATGTCTTTTATCCAATAAAACAGTCACAATTATCATTGCAATGTGCTGACTTTCACTTAAATTTATTTAGTATAATAGCATTTTAAAGGTTCGGTTTAAAATCATTGCCATAGAGCCCAAGAATATCATCAGTTAAGTTTATCAAATACACATATTTTACAAATCTTAGTTTATACTAAATATGAAGGATAGGGTTCAGTACATTATGATTTTTCCTAGTGGAATGAAAGACTTGCACTGATTTTTTCACTCTGTGCAGCTCACTTAGCACTCTCAAGTTTTACGAGAGGCACTGAAAATACGACAGGGCAATGATTTTTGTTTCCCAGAGGAACCGGCAGCATCCACACCAAGTTTAGATAAAGATGAGGCCAACAAAATAATTAAAAGGTGGAAAGTGAAATAGAAAGAAAAAGAAATGGAAAGCAAAAATGTGAGTTTAGGGTAAATAGAGCAAAAATTAATACTTACTTGGTTTGTCCGTTCTCCACGTAGGTTGTTCTGTAAAACCCCACAAGTGAGCCATTCAGCCAGCCGGCAAAGTTCATGGTCAAGCGGTAGAGACCCTCGCTGCCGCTGGGTGTGAGCTCTTCCTGTGCTTCCACCACCACATACTCTTGCTGTTTGTACTCGAAGCACCGCTGGACTGCCACCTGCGTGCCTGAGGGCCGCCTCAGCACCGGGAGATGGCTGATCCTGGTGTCCCGAAGGTGAAGCCACAGGTGCCGGGTGGCCTGGGTCACGTTGATTTCGATGGTCACATTGCCCGTGTAGGTGTCCTCCTCCATCACCGGCTTCACCTCCAGATCGTAGTGCACCGGGATGATGAAGTCCGGCAGCCTGAAATTCTTCCAGCCTCCGCTTTCATCGGCACTTGCAGGGCAGGCCCCCTGGTCCTGGGGAGTGCTGGCCGTGGGAGTGCTGGCCGTGGGAGTGCTGGCCGTGGAAGGACTGGGGGAAGGGGCATCTTCTGGGAGAGGACACGATCTGGTCAAGCCAACAGAAAGTCCTACTATCAGCCCTACACCCACCACGACCGCACAGATGATGGCCACATGTTTCGTTTTGATGCAGTATCTCTTCGAGTCCTCTCCCTCCGCAAAGTTCATTTTTGTTCCCAAAGTCAAATGTTACACACGAGAGGATGTTAAATGTAGCTAACGTCAGCAGACTTCCTTTTTAACTTGGAAGGAATGCCCTGGTTTGGCAGCCTGTTTTCGCTTTTCCCGCACCCCTTTCTGGCTTCTTTCGTCTCCTCTCCCTGCACGTTCAGCCCAGCCACTGAAGGATGAATGCGGAAACGGGGGGTGGGGTAGCAGAGTGGCTGAGCCCCAGGAAGAGGACTGAAGAGAAAATTGTCGCAGCTCCCTTATAAACAGAGCATCCTCACCCCACCCTCTGTCATTAGAGGGAGTTAATTATAAAACAGGGCTTAGTTTATCAGCCGACAAGAGGATGATCCTTGGCCAAAGCTCTGTCAGCAGCTTTCTGGAAAACATTTGGGCAAGAGGTGTGCTAGCAATAGAAAAACTCAACCTTTGTCACTGGGTCTTGCTTCTTCCTGCTGTGCGCACAATCTCTCTCCTAACCAAAGGGCTTCTTGATTGTCAGCTATTTTACCAGGTAGCTTGCTAAAGAAGCGAAGTGTTTTCTTTGTATTCTTTTTCACATTATGTAAACATTCAGATCCTGCCCTTTGCCAAAGTTATATCCTGGAACTAGATGCTCAAAGTGATACATAAACTCAAGAACCACTTAAGTATTCAGTAAGTATTTGTTGAACTGGTGGATTAGTAAACATAGCCAGGTAACCTTAACTGCGCACAGTGGGTGCTGGATGAAAGAGAGGGAAACACAGAGAAATTAGCCAAAGGAGTACTGGACCTGAAAAGCCAAAGAAAACAGAGAGCTACAGAAGGGGAAAGGACTGAACAATCAGAGCCATAAGGAAGGTAAACTTGTTATGTAATCTTGTTAGGTTAGATAACTGAACTGGAGTAGATAAATTTATCTCTGGAATTTGCTTCCAAGTGAGATTTTCTTTAGACTTTGATGTGGTAGATCACATTTGGAACAGATTCTGATGGGAAGGGAGGTGGACTGGGAGATTGATTACCTGTGCAAACCTGTTGCTTCTGAATGACAAGGTCAAGGGGGTGGGGGACACAGAATGCCGTCCTATTTATGAGTAGCTAAAATGTAGACACCGGAGTCCTCTCTGATAGTAGCAATACAATAATAATTATTAAAAATTTGAGAACTTTCTACATGCCAGGTACTAGGCTAAGTACTTCATAGAAGTTATTTAAATTTTCCCAGCAACCCACTAAGAAAGGTACTATTATGATGCCCATTTTAGAAATGGGACAACTGACATTTGAAAAGGTCAAATCATTTGGTCAATGTCATACAACTGGTAAGTAGCTGAATTAAGGTTTAATCCTAGGTTGTCTGAGTGCAAAGTCCATATATCTAACTAACTGCCTCTATTCTCTGAAGAGGAGAAATGTTTAAAGGTTGAGTAACTATGGAGACACTTGGTCAATCCATGGGTATTAACAGACATACAGAGCAGACAGTGCTGGGTTAGAAAAAGTTAAAACGTGTTTTCACTATCTTCCATTCCTTCAGAGCCTCGGGATGGGGACACACATAGTGAATGTCCCAGATAGGAGGTACTATTGAGTAGTTGCTGCATTTAGTAGCAACATTTGTCATTTTTCTATATCTATTGATATGATTATATGATTTTTATTCTTTACTTTGATAATGTAGTATGTGACAGACATTGACTTACAGATATTGAACCGAATTTTCATCCCAGGAAAAAAACCCACTTGACCAGGGCATAGGATCATTTTAACGTATTGCTGAATTTGGCTAATATGTTGCTGAGAAGTTCTCCATTTATGTGCATCAGGAATTCTGCCTATAATTTCTCCTTCCTTCCTTCCTTCCTTCCCTCCTTCCTTCCTTCCTTCCTTCCTTCCTTCCTTCCTTCCTTCCTTCCTTCCTTCCTTCCTTCCTCCTTCCTCCCTTCCTTCCCTCCCTCCCTCTCTCTCTCTCTCTCTCTCTCTCTCTTTCTTTCTATTGTGTCTTTTTCTGGTTTTGGTATCTGGTAATGCTGGCCTCATAAAATGAGTTTGGTAGCCTTCCCTCTCCTTCAATTTTTTGGAATAGTTTGAGAAGTTTAGCTGTTAATTCTTCTTGGAATATTTGGTAAAACTTACCTATGAAGCCACAGGTCCACAGCCTTTGTTTGCTAGGTGTTTTTCTGTTTACCAATTCAAGTATATCTTAGTTATAAACTTCTTCCAATTTTGTTTCTCCCTAATTCAGTCTTGGAAGATTCTATATTTCTAAGAATTTATCCATTTCTTCCAGGTTGTCTAATTGGTTGGTGTATAAATAATTGTTTGTAGTATTTCCTCATAATTCTTTGTATTTCTCTGGTGTCACTTGTTATATCTCCTCTTTCATTTTTTATTTTATTGATTTGGCCCCTCTCTTTTTTTCTTTCATATTTAGGTATAAGATTAGATTATTTACTTCAGATTTTTCTTGATTCTTGAGGTAGGCTGGTATTGCTATGAATTTTCCTCTCAGAACTGCTCTGTCTGTATCCCACGAGTTTGGATATCTGTGTTTTAATTTTCATTTGTCTCAAGGTATCCCTTTATTTGTTTCTTGATCTCATTGCTAACCCATTGTTTAGTAGCTTGTTATTTAGCTTCCTCATATCTGTGCTTTTTTTTTAGTTTTCTTGTAATTGATTTCTAAATTTATATCATTGCAATCAGAAAAGATGCTTGATGTGATTTCAGTCTTCTTAAATTTACTGAGACTTGTTTTGTAGCCTAACATGTGGTCTATCCTGGAGAACACACTTAAAAGAACATATATTCTGCTACTTTGGGTTGAAATGCCCTAAAATATCAATGAACTTCCTGGAGTCTAATATGTCATTTAAGGCCCTTGTCTCCTTGATTTTCTGTCTAGATGATCTATCCATTGATGTCAATGGAGTGTCAAAGTCCCATACTGCAACTCTGTTACTGACATTCTCTCTATGTCTGTCATAATTTGCTTTATATATTTAGGTGCTTCTGCATTGGGTGCATAAATGCTTATGATATTTGTATCCTCCTGTTTAATTTATTCCTTTATCATGTTGAAATTCCCTTCTTTGTCCCTTGTCGTAGGCTTTGTTTAAAAATCTATTTTGTTTGCCCTGGCTGGCATAGCTCAGTGGATTGAGCGTGGGCTGCGAACCAAAGCATCACAGGTTCAATTCCCAGTCAGGGCACATGCCTGGGTTGCAGGCCATGGCCCCCAGCAACCGCACATTGATGTTTCTCTCTCTCTCTTTCTCCCTCCCTTACTGTCTCTAAAAATAAATAAATAAAATATTTAAAAAAAATCTATTTTGTTTGATATAAGTATTACTACCCTAGCTTTTTTTCCTTTCATTTTGCATGAAATATCGTTTCCATACCCCTTGCTTTCAGTCTGTGTGTCTTTTCATCTGAAGTGGGTCTATTGTAGACAACAGATCTGTGAGTCTTGTTTGTTGTAATTGTTGTCATTTTTGTTCATTTTGCCACCTTCTGTTTTCTTATTGAGGCATTTAGTCTGTATAATTACATATACAGTAATTATTGATGGGTATGTAGTTATTAATAGTTAACCTAGTAACAGTCTTTTTATTTAATAGTTTATGATTGTTTTTGTAGTTCTTCTTTGTCCCCTTCTTATTCTCTTGCTTCTTGTAGTAGTATGTTGAAGACTTTCTGTAGTGTTGTGTTTGGATCCTTTCTCTCCATTTCTTTTGTATCTTTTGTAGATTTTGGTTTGTGGTTATCTTGTGTTTCCTATATGCCAAGCTATGTGTCTAGCAGTCTATATTAAGGTAATTGTCTCTTAAGTTTGAACATATTATAAAATCACTACAATATTACTGACCCCACTCATGTTTATGTTGTTATTATTTTTTACTTCTTATGGGTGTGTGTTTGTATTTCTTCTTGTTGTAATTATATGTGATCTTACTTCTCCTTTTAACTCTTTTACAGCTTTATAGTTGGTTAATCCACTGCTTTTATTATGTGTTTGCCCTTATCAGTGATGATTTTTTCCTTTCCTGTATTTTCTTATTCACATTTTTTATCTTTTCTTCTTAATTAGGTCCCTCTAACATTTACTGTAATACTGGTTTAGCAGTGATGAACTCCCATACATTTTTTTTCTTTTTTGGGAAAGCCTTTTCTTCAATTCTAAATAATAGGTTTACTGGGTAATCTTGGTTGTAGGTCCTTGCTTTTAATCACTTTGAATATTCTAATCCCTTCTGGCCTGCAAAGTTTCTATTGAAAAATCATCTGACAGTGTATGGGAACTCCTTTGTATGTAAATAACTGCCTTTCTTTTGCTACTGTTCAGATTCTCTCTTTGTCTTTAATCTTTGGCATTTTAATTATGATGTGTCTTGGTGTGGACCTTTTTAGGTTCATTTTGCTTGGGACCTTCTTTGCTTCCTAGACTTGTATGTTTATCTTCTTTGCCAAGATAAGGAAGTTTTCTATTGTTACTTCTTTCAATAGATTTTCAAACACACTCTCTCTCTTCTCCTGGTACCCCTATGGTGTGAATGTTGGTGTGTTTGATGTTGCCCCAGAGGTCCCTTAAACTATTCTATTTTTTTAATTCTTTTTTTTTATTACTTTTGCTGTTCTGATTGGGTGTTTTCTGTTAGCTTCTCTTCCAGATCACTGATTTGATTCTGTGCTTCATCGAATCTGTTATTGATTCTCTCCATTGAATTCATTATTTCAGTTATTGTACTCTACATTTTTGACTGATTCTATTTTGTCTTCTATCTCCATTTTTATGTTTTCTGTTTTTTTGTTCACATTTTCACTGTATTCATTTGTCTTCCCCTAAGTTCATCAAGCATCTTTATACCCAGTATTTTGAATTTTGCCTCTGGTATACTGCTTGACTCCATTTCATTTAGTTATTTTTGTGGAGTTTTTACCTGTTCTTTTATTTGGGACATATTTCACTCTCCTTAAATTTGGCTCACTCCTTGCAATTGTTTTTATGTATTAGATAGATCTACCATGTCTCTTGGTCTTGGCAGAGTGGCCTTATATAGTAGGTGTCCTATGGGATCAATTGGTGCAGTCTCCTTGATCACCTGAGGCAGGTGCTCCAAGGGTGTGCCTAGTTTATGTATGTGCCCTCATGTTGTAGTTGAGCTTTGATTGCTGTTGGCATGTCAGTGGGTGAGACTGACCTTTAGGCTGACTGGCTGTGAAGAATGGCCTTGACTCCAGTGGAGAAAATTTTTCATGGAGGCTGACTCTATGAAGTAGGATTCACTTGTAGCAGGCTTCTGGTGTTTGCTGAGAGTGCCCTTGGGGAAATTTTCACTTGTGGAGCTGGTTATCTTGTGCTCTGGTGTGGTCTGAAGCCAGCCATTACATGTGTTGGTATTGGGGTCTCTTGAGAGTGTCTCTCATGCAAGCCACGCTCAGCTACCGTCTTTGCTCAGCCCAGGGCCACCTGGTAGAAGCTGCCAAGTGATCTACAGTTGGTTTCCACCTATGTTGGGCTTGGAGTTTCCTGGGAGAAGTTTGGCTGCCCTGCTTTTTTATTGGGTTTGGTAACGTGCAAGAATACACTGGGAGACAATGGCAAAATAAATAAATAGCAGGAGAAAAATAATAGTTATAGTCTCAATTTCCATAGTTCCAAAGACCAGCTGCCAATAGGGTTGGGTTTGATGCCTCTTTGCAAGTAGTGTGAAGCACGTTTAGGCCAGCTGCTGCTTGTTTGGCATTTTTGCACCTTTGATTTTAGGAAAGATGCAGCTTGAACTGATGAAGGTCACTTGAGTGGAAAAGCCGCTGGAAGTTGTTTGGGTTGGGAGTATGAGTTGGGTGGTGCAGGGTCTCAGAAAAATGCCAAGTGCAGAGAATGATTAGCCAAGTAAATGGAGAGCTGAGATTTGGTGTCTCCTTGTGCCTACTGGCTGGTTATGAGGAAAGCTCAACAAAGGATAATGGTACCTGCCAGTACTTCTGTCCCTGGAGAGATGCCCTGACCTTTCCTTTCTAGTCCTTACCCTAAAAATAGTTAACTCAGCTTCATTACATATGTCCCTGCTGCTTTGCTAGTGCTTGCCCCAGCAATGGAGCTCAGAGTGAGTGAGTTTGTGTGAGTGAGTCAGTGCTTGGGCCCTTTAATACCCACAGCAGCTCTCCATCTCACTCTCATCTTCGCTGGTTTTCACACTGCTGTTTGTTTATTTTTGCTGGTTTTCACAGCCAGATGTTATGGGAACTTTTCTTCCTAGCACTGGAGCCCCAATCTGGGGACCCCACTGTGGAGTTGGGACCCATCACTCCTCAGGGGGAACCCCCTCAGCCGAGACATCACTCTCATTTCTGGACTACCACACCGTGACTGGGGAACCTGTCAGTCCCATCTCCACCCCTCCATATGGCTTCTTCTTTGTAAGCTTAGTTATAGGAATTCAGTGATAGGTGGTTCTCAGTGGTGGTTGTTCTATAATTTAGTTGTAATTTTGGTGTAGTTGTGGGAGGTGGAAAGCACAGTGTTTACTCACTCTGCCACTTTGACCAGAAGCCTAATATTTAGTTTTGAACATATATATACTGGACAGAAAATTATAGGATAAACTAAAATGTGGGCATTAAAGGAAATATTAGTAAGTACTCTTACAGGCATGTATGTAAACCCTTGCTTTGCTCTTAGTTTGTCGAGGTTTTGAAATGTTCAGAAAGGCAAGGAAAATATAATGAAAGTATTTATTATTATTATAATTTTAAACTGCTTTTTTATTGGGTTTGCTAATGTGCAATAATACATTGGGAGACAATGGCAAAATAAACAAACAGCAGGGGAAAAATAATAGTTATAGTTTTAATTTCCATAGTTCCACAATAATTCAAAATTATTTTTTAAATTTTCTTAAGTAGTCTATATTCTGAGTTATAAAATTTCCTAAAATGCTTAATTCATTCAGCATTTTCTTCTAGCTTCTGTAGTGTCAAAATTCTTGGCAGTGTTTCCTTTCTTCCTTCTTTCCTATCTACAGAAGTCTGCAAGTATAATCTTGGTGTGGGAGAAATATCTCACCCAATGTTCTTTTATTCCATAAGGAGTCCGAGTGAACTATACTAGCAGTGATGATTTTGGATCATGTTCCCCACAAAAATTCTAAGAGATATATTCTTCACCTTAAGTAGTATTATTTCTTTCAGAGGAAAGGCCAGTAATTTTCCAAATTATACTTACTAGCACTGGCTGTTTTGTTTGAAGATTTCCTTATTACCACATTAATTAAAAAAAATAAAGTTGTCTTTAATTTTTGTTTTCTTTGGTAATAAAGATGTTAACTGCAATAAGATGTTAAGAGTCATCCATATGAGTAATAGGAATGTTATTCCTTCTGTTGGTGTACTCTTTTCTTGGCATCTTTTCCATTTTCCATTTATCTCTTTTCAGCATGCTTTTGTCTTAAGGCAAAAAATGTTCCCCATCCCCCAAAGATACTCACATCCTAATGCCTGGAACCTGTAAATGTTACCTTACGTGGTAAAAAAAAAAAAAAGTCTCTGCGGACATGATTAAGTCAAGAATCTTGAGTTGGAGAGACTACCCTAGAATTATCTATTATCAGAGTGGGTCTAAACACAATCTCCTGTGTTGTTATAAAAGGAAGGCAGACAGACATTGTGTACACAGATGCAGGCAATGCAAAGTCAGCAGAGAGCGATTTGAAGGCAACTCTCTGGAAGGCTGGAGTGATGCACCCACAAAACTAAGAATGCTGACAGCCACCAAGAGGTGGAAGAAGCAGGAACAGATCCTCTCCCACAATTTCTGAAAAAAGTGGGCCATGCTGACACCTTGATTTTGGCCCAGTGATACTGGTTTTTGATGTCTTGACTTCAGAAATGTGATAGAAAAGATATCCATCATTTTGAGCCATGAAGCTTGTGGTAATTTGTTACAGCAGCCAAAGAAAACTAATATAGTTGTTTTACTATTTATTATTTATTATTGAGAACCACATTGTGCCAGGTATTTCAACTTATGGAAAAGCACTGAATAAAAACACAAATGAAAATAGTCTCAGAGCAGAATAGTTTTTCTCAAGTAGAAAGAGGGTCAGATAGAATAGTGGCTTTTTACACACTAGTGTACTTTCTTCTTTCACTCACTTCTGAGTTTCCTCAGAACAACTGTATTTATTGTTCAGGAAATATATAGATTTTACTCAAGGCTTCAAAAGATTTTTATGCAATTATTTTGCAACTGCCTTTACAATGGGATATCTGTTAACAAGTTTGATAAATTATTTCTTCAGTGAACAGAATGTATGTATTTCTCTATGAACATTATGACTCCCACTGAATTTATTTACATCATATATTAAATTTATGCCTGGAGAAAAAATTATATTTACTTCTTATTTGGAAGCTTTAATTCTAGATGCTTTATTGTCAATGATGTTACAAACCTTGGGCAAAATATTATTTCTTCTGGATATAGTGATTTCTTTTTATCTTCTGAAAATTTTCCCCATTTATTTCTATCCTTGTCATTGATGGCAATCTGCTGAATTACTTGACCTCTACATTTATACGCTTTTTTGATAACTTAGTTTCTATTAGCTTTTAAAGGGTTTCCGGTGACTCTTTTATTCTTTGTCTGATATCTTTCTCATTTGGGCCTAAGATAGTTATATGCATATATTGCAAGGGTCTTAGCTTGATTGCTTATGCAATTTTCTGACATGTCTCCATGTATGAAATCATCAGGTGCAGCTTACCGTAGGTTGGAGATATGAGAATTTTTGATGCACTTTGAGAAAGAATTTATTGTGGAATTTGTGAGTCAGATATGCTTTTAGTTCCAAGTAAAGAAAATTTAACTAACTATCATTTAATCTACAAAGACATCTAACGACCACCCATAACAACAAATCTGAATGTAGGGAGTATCCTCACCAAGTAAATTTCAGCATAAAAATACAGTCAATAAATTGTAATAACTATGTGTGGTGCCAGGTGGGTACTTGAGTTATTGAGGGGAAGACTTTGTAAATTATGGAATTATTTAATCACTGTGCTGTACACTTGAAATTAATACAAAATAATATTGAAAGCCAACTGTAATTGAAAATTTATATACATATTACATATATAATGATTCTCTTATTATATGGGTACATACAATGATTTATATATTACATATCTAACAATTATGTATTAATGATATATAATGATTTATGTATATTACATGTATAATTATATATGTGTGTGTGTATATATAATATGATTGTCTTATTACACTGGTGACAATTTTCCCCTTTGCCCCTCTCCACCCAGTATTCCCCATGCCTCTGGCAATCCCCTCCTTAGGTCGTCGTGTCCATGGGTCATGCATGTAAATTCTTTGGCTACTCCATTTCCTTAACATCCCACTGTATACTCTGAACCTACCAATCTGTACTTCTTAATCCTTGCACATTTTCTCCCTTTCTCTCCCTTCCCCCTCCCAACTGATAACCCTCCAAATGATCTCCATATCTATGATTCTGTTTCTGTTCTGCTTGTTTATTTGCTCACTTTGTTTTTTAGAATCAATTGTTAATAGTTGTGAGTTTATTGCCATTTTAAAGTTCACAGCTTTGATCATCTTAATTTTCTTAAATAAGTCTTTTTAACATTTCTTTTTTTATATTTTATTTATTTATTTTTAGAGAGGGAAGGGAGGGAGAAAGAGAGAGAGAGAGAAACATCAATGTGCGGTTGCTACGGGCCATGTTCTGCAACTCAGGCATGTGCCCTGACTGGGAATCAAACCTGCAATGCTTTGGTTCGCAGCCTGCACTTAATCCACTGAGCTATGCCAGCCAGGGCATTAACATTTCATATAATAATGTGTTGGTAATGATGAACTCCTTTAGCTTTTCCTTGTCTGGGAAGCACTTTATCTGCCTTTCCATTCTAAATGATGGCTTTGCTTCATAGAGTAATCTTGGATGAGGTCCTTGCTTTTCATCATTTTGAATACTTCTTGCCAGTCCCTTCTGGCCTGCAAAGTTTCCTTTGAGAAATCAGCTGACAGTCTAATGGGAACTCCTTTGTAGGTAACTCTCTGCGTTTCCCTTGCTGCTTTTAAGATTCTCTCTTCATCTTTAAACTTTCACATTTTTTAATGATGTGTCTCAGTGTGGTCATCTTTGGGTCCAAATTATTTGAGACTCTCTGTGCTTCCTGGACTTCTATGTCTATTTCCTTCACCAAATTAAGAAAGTTTTCTTTCATTATTTTTTTCAAAGTTTTCAATTTCTTGCTCTTTCTCTTCTCCTTCCAGCACCCTTATGATTCAAATTGGTGTATTTGAAGTTATTCCAGAGGCTCCTTAGCCTATCCTTGTTTTTTGGATTCTTTTCTCTTCTGCAGCTCTGATTGAATGTTTTTTTTCTTCCTAATGTTCCAGGTCATTGATTTGATTTTGACTTTATCCACTCCACTGTTGATTCCCTCTAAATTTTTCCTCATTTCATTTACTGTAACCTTCATTTCTGCCTGGATCATTTTTATGTTGTTGAAGTGCCACATGATTTCATTGAGCATCCTAATAACCAATGTCTTGAATTCTGCATCTGATAGACTGCTTATCTCCCTTTTGTTTACTTCTTTTTCTGGAGTTTTGCTCTGTTCTTTCATTTGGGCCATATTTCTTTGTCTCCTCATTTCGGCAGCCTCCCTGCATTTGTTTCTGTGTATTAGGTAGAGCTGCTTTGACTTCCTGTCTTAGTAGTGTGGCGTATTGTAGAAAAGCACACCAGTAAGTTGGATGTGGTAGCACTTTAGGTAATCACCAGGGTGGGACAATCTGTGTGAACCAAGCTGATGGAGTCTCAGATATGGTCTTGCAGGTCGTTGACTCTGTGTTGGGGAAGGCTCAGTAAGGGACACTGGCCACTGCCTAGCCTCTGGGGTTTTGTCTAAGGGGAAGCTGTTCCCTGGCACTTTCCCTGATGCTAGACATTTCAGGTTCTCCCCATATGCCACTAGTGTCCCTCCAGGTGCTGCTTTGGTGGTAGAGCCCAGAGGGAGTGAGTCTTCATTTAAGTCCTAAGACCATTTTGGGAATTAAGCAGAGATGCCTGAAAATCCTGTAGTTTCTTCTGCCACCATAACCACCAGTGGATTTCACAGCCAGAAGTCATAGGGACTTATCTTCCTGGTACTGGACCCCTGGGCTGGTAGTCTGGTGTGAGGCTGGAATCCCTCACTCCCAAGGTAACCCTCTCAATTTTTATCCACCACATATAGGTGTAGGACCGCCCATTCCATGTCTCTGAATCTCTGTATCTCTGAGTTTCTGCCCCTGCTACCTGCCTGGATAAATGTGACTTCTTTAATTCCTTGGTTGTCAGACTTCCATACAACTTGATTTTCTGGTGATTCTGGATGATAGTTGTTTTGTATTCTAGTTGTAGTTTTTGCTATGGTTGTGTGAGGAGGCTAGCTGTGTTTACCTATGTCTCCATCTTTTTTTTTTTTTTTTTTTTTTTAATTTTTTTTTTTTTTTTTTTTTTTTTTTTTTTTTTTTTAAATTTTTTTTATTTTAATGATTGTTTAAGTACATTTTTCTCCCCTTTACTCCCAATCAAGCCCACCCACCCCCCTCCCATCTTCCCTCCCATTACCACCCTCCCCCCTATGTCTCCATCTTTACTGGAAGTCCCTGTAATAGAAAATTCTTAAAGAAAGAAATTTAAGAAAAATAAAAGAAACAAACTAATATATGCTTATCATTCCATTCCACAATATTCATTACGTTGTCTCAAGCTCGGTGTCACAGCTCCGGCTATAACAATTGCTGTCAAGGAAAGAAGAGTATGAGGAGAGAGTGAGAAATTTTTTTCAGATTTCTTTTCTTTTATCAATGAAGAAAATAATTTCCCAGATGCCCTCAGCAGGCTTCCCTGACATCATGTTCAGCAGTCCTGACTCACACAGTCTTTCTGTAGCTTCACCTGGGAGAGAGGAACGTGGCAAAAATGACTGACATGAAACAACTGCAACTCATCTGCAAGACAACACACATGACTGCCACTAACCAGTGCAGGATACCTGTTAGCAAATAAGAGGTGGGGAAAGGCTGTTGGGTAGATAAAGACGGCTGCACACATCAAGGAGCACACGCCTGGCCTGAACATACCCTGTCTACGGGGCAGAGAACAGATCTGAAAGCAGCAGAGAGTGTGTGCTCCCTTTTGTTTTCCACCCGTTGCCCCCTCCTCCCTTAAGACTATATATCCAAGACCAAGTGCCTTTTCTCTTCACACATGTATAAAACTATTCAGCTACGTGATCAATACGCTGATGCTTATTTCCCATCATGACTGCTCTAAAAAAATCACTCTGACTTAATTTCCCCTGAACAAACTTGTTGCACTGAGGATACAGGTGAAGTGATTTACTCCAGGTCCCACACTGCGTCTAGAAATGGTCCAAGTACAGCAACTCCCTATTTTATTTTGCAAAAGGTCATTGTATTTGCACTTCAGTGCACCATAGAAACAACTGTCAGAAAGATAATAGCATTGATGTGGAAGGAAAAGTGAAGGGAATGGAAATGACACAAAACCAACCTTCATGGTCGTACTTGGTGCCAGATGTCTTCTATTTGCTGTCTTTTTTATGGACCCAGCGACAGCTTATTATGAGTCCCAGTTGCTATTTAACCACATCTTCCTGCCTCCAAATCTAATAGAAGAAATTTAGTCCTGTTAATGGGCTAGTCCAGACTTCTCCATGAATAATTTCGCATTTTAGTTATATTATGAGCTACACTGACCTTTGCATCTAGCATAAGCAACAAATCACATTTATAATATTGTTTCCAAGAAAAAATGTGCTTCAAGATCCAAATAGAAGACTGACTTGTTTATCTGGTGGTCAGTCCTCTTAGTACCCTGGGAGGTCCCCATCTCCAACATGCTCCGAGCTCGGGTGGCTAACACACTGCTTTTTGCCCTCTGGTGCTGGAGTATGTTCCTGTTAGCTTGTAACCTTGTCATCTAAGCAGTATGAGTATTGCCTAGCTTATTAGGTAAATTATGGTGACTGTTCAAGTGGTGAAAGAACAAAAAAGAACAGGAAGTGGCATGCACTAATGCTGTTTTAACAAACTTATTCTATTTTTAAAATAAGTCATAGATTCGAGAAACTGAGTTATCATTTCAAATGATTTTAATGAAGCTATTTCATTTTCTTGATGACTGATGTTTTGTGTGTCTCAACTACAACATTACAGACATGAAGTATCTGCACCCACATCCCCATTCAAAGAGCCAGCCACGTCCCTCTCCTGAAGGAGCTCGGGCAGCACATTCCGAGCCCATCTGTGATTTCAGTCATAACACTTGGCATTCCGCTCTGCTCTCTCTGAAGGCCAGCGTTGTTAATGTCCCCCAACTGCTTATAAAGTGATTTGCATAATGAGTATGTGTCTTTCAGCACAGAATCCCTTATTCATCCTGTTGCTTTTCTTTAGCAATGGAAACTCAATACTGCTATCTCTAAAGCAACAATGTCTGTGCATGGCCATAAGACACA